>JAVQJL010020394.1:0-85825 GCA_036024295.1 Nannoperca obscura | reverse complement strand
GTATTTCTCTCTCAGTACAGAGACAGCAGGTTGGCAGAAGCTGACTCAATAGCTCGGATGATGGAAAGAATTATTCTTTTCCAAAAATTATTAACATTTCGCCATAAAATTTATGTTTCTGATGAACCGGCCCGGCACCACAGGTGAATAAGAAAAGAAAAATCATTCTATCAAAATTAAATTATACATATTGAAAAGGGCATTTACTAAAACCTCTCTACACTATGCAGTCCTCTTTGTTTTGGCATTGTTCTGTATGTATGCTGAAATGAGAACCAGCGCTCTAATAATAAGTGAAAAGCAAAACCAATGACTCTGGCCATCTTTAGCCTTTTCATGTGATAATAATGATCAGGTCGCGTAATCACAAGTTTTCATTATGATAAGAGCACAGGTAGAAAGGAAGATAGATGGAAAAATCAAGCAACGATAAATCTTGAATAACTGAGGTAAGTGGGGGCTGTGATTACTCTGGTTAACAAGGTCATTACCTCTAATTGCTTCCGAGAAATGAGTGTCAGCCAGTAAATACTGTGTGTAACTTGCACTGTCCAATTGTCACGTATGTGTGCATCTCAAGTGTTTGAGTGTATACAATGCTAATTTGTTTGCATCTGATAGGCTTTTATAGGTCTTCTTCCTTGCTAAAATAATGTTTTTACAAATCTGGTTTCAGGATAGCTAGAATGCATGCTCGGCTCGTTCCCATGTAGAAACCTTATGATTCAAGAAAGAAGCTTTGTAAGTATCCATCAGACAAAGTACTGAGCCTGATGGTGTGGTAGCTAAGAGGGAGAAGCTGTGCAACATGTCAGGAGCTGCAGTATTTTACAATGGTTGTTCAGTCTTCCTTCTTGGACTGGTTGGGTCAGTGACCCCTTCAGTGACCGCTTTATATGAGCCATGCATTGGTCTAGCAACTTTTAGACTGGTTCAGAGATCCATGGTTCAGAGACTGAGGCCTCCTGCCTCTTCTCTGACTTCATATTGGGATCTGCATTTGATGTCAGATGGTTGGGATCAGTTTGGTCTACCCTCTTCGCAGACATGGCATTTAAAGACATCTTCCAAAAGGGTGGAAGATTTGTGTGATTCACGTGATCTGATCACATAAAATCAGCAGATTGAGTTTACAATCTTTCTCATGCCTAAGGAAGTCTCATATCGGCCAACCACAGAGGAAAATTAACTTTAAAGTTACAATCCTTACACCTGCAACACACTTAAGCTCACATTGTCATTTGATACATTGTAAATAAAACATAAAAACATTAATTCTATTTAAGATTTTAGTCTTTGTTGATTTGGTAACACCCATGGTTGCGGCTTGTAACAGCAAGTGTGCGGGAATGAAAATGACAATGAATATTTTTCGTAGTGGAAAAAAGAGAGTATTTTAAATGCCCAGTCAAAATGTTCATAATCCAAATTAAAATTGTTCATTTTTTCATTGAACTGAAACATTTGCAGCTATTTAACTTCCTTGTATTCAAATTCTAAAATAGTTATACTTATATGAGTGGGTGGATCCCTTGTCTTTCACCACTTCTCCACACGTCCTGACTGAGGCAAATTGTGGCTTAACATCAAGACAGTTGATGCTTCACTTAATGCCAGCCAGAAGGCAGGATTGTCTTCACCACCCTAAATAATATAACACTCAGTTAGTTTTATCTTCATGCACACAACTCTTCAGACTGCAGTAACTTTTGAATATCCAAACGGATATTCAGTGAGATTTAGTCGGACTTGTATTAGAGTTTATTGGTGGAGTTTGGAGAATTGGCTCGACAGCTTATCCATCAGTGTGGTATAGACAAAATAAAGTGTTTAAATCTAATGTATTTTTTTTTGTTCCATTCTAAAGCTAATCTAATTTAGGAGTTTTTCAGCTGAATACTGCCCATAACGTGTGTAAAAATGTGAACCGGGTCTGTTTATCTTTTCTGAGATGACTACAGGGCAGTTGTTTTGTCATCTGAATAGAGGATCTAAAGATAGAGGGCAGTGTATGCTGTGCAGAGTGTAAAGCCCATTGAGGCAGGTTTGTGATATTGGTCTATATAAATAAGTTGACTTGACTACAGTATCTGAACAATTGTGCTTTCTGACTTATATTTATTTATTTTAATAAGACGTGTTTACTTAAACACTGACAGAACTCACAGACCCCCGACGTGCAAGTGTTGATGTCCTGTAAATATATTTTCACATCACACCTGCTCAGATTCATCATCACATCTTCTCCCCTCCCTCACAATCCTCCTCACACATGATGTATTTCTGTTTTGTAGTTAGTAACTAAATTAAAAATAGACCATCTGAGACGGTTTTTAACAGCGAGAGAGACTGTACTCGGGCTGATTCTCTCCACATTTGCTTTTTTCTCCCAGCTCCCTCAGATGTCTCCTCTCTGCTGATGAGAGCAGTCTCCGCTTTCATCTTCACTTTTGTTGTCCTTCAATCTTTTATTTTAAGAATGTGTGCAATGGATTAGTCCCCCCATCACCCCCATGAAAAGCCTTCGGATTAAGATGTGTGAAGGGCGACGGAGAGGATGATGAAAAAGAAGAAGAGGAAAGAGGAGGCAGAAAAGAAGAAAGAGAATAGAAAAGGGAGGACAAGATAAGGAGAAAGTGATGTGAAGAGCAAAAGGGGGGAAACACTGTCAAAGGAGGATAAGAGAGCATCATTTTGTGTGTGTGTGTGTGTGTGTGTGTGTGTGCGTGTGTGTGTGTGTGTGCTTGCGCATGTGTCAGACTAAACATCAGGGAAGTTTGACTCGTGTTGGTGTTAGGTATTCAACATCTGTGCAGCTTCATGTGCAACAGTTGTGTTGTATTTCTTCTTAGCTGTTACATGGCTGTTTATTATATGTCTGTCGACTCCTTTAAACAACACAAACTGACTCGCTGTTGCTATGCGACTGTTTTTAAACTGTTTCAAAACCAGTTTGAAGCCCTGCGATCTTTTTCTGGAATGATTTAATATTAAAATCTTCAAAACCATCAGCACCCTGCATGCTGAGCCTGAATGCTAAATGCATGAATACCACAGAGCCATCAGGAGACTTTTACTTTCTGTTAGAAACAAAGGTTAGGAGGACTCGTTAGTATGGGGTGGGGGGATTCCTTTACAAACTGTCACTCACACCTGTTAGACTCCATTTACACCTGGCATTAAAATATAATAAATAAATGTATAAAAACTCATGTTAATGCCAGGTGTAAATGCACGCAGAATGCATTGGGATCAGAATATGATTGGATCAGCAAATTTGGAGGTGGTCAGGCACACATTGTGAAGTCCTGGTCTAAAAGCAAACCGTACAGCGTGACCACATGCTAAAGAACTACATCGGCTCAGCAGGTTGAAAGGTCACATATCTCCTCCTCTTCCTGCTAAATCAAGCAAGCCTGATAAAATCTACAAATAGTAGCAGTAGCTAGCAGGTTAACATTTGATTTAAAAATGAATGATGCTCATTCATGACATTGCTTCCCTTTACCTGGGATGTGCCATGTTTGTTGAAAAGCCCTGCCTAAACTAAATTGCATTTTGATCCCAATTTGGGCAGAATAGAAATGACTTGACTTGTTCAGTGACTTGCCAAAAGATTTCAAGCACTGATCGTTCAATACATTCAACTGGGAGTAAGTGAATGTGAATTGTGATACAAACAGTCAGAATACACCTTGTGAGCTCAGCTTTTGTTATAAGATTAATTTAGCCCAGTAATTGTATGTGCGGAAAAGTAAGTTCTACTGTAGGTAACAATTTAGTACTGACTTGACCTATGAATGAACAATGAGCAGTTAAGTGATTACTATAATTTAAAATGGTGAATAAAATAATTTAAAAACTAAAATTACATCTATCTCATCTTTCTCATTAGTTGTGGTGATTAAAAGTGCTTAATCTTGCACTGTAGGGTGCAAAAATGATTTCAGTTATTCTTTGTTCATTTGCCTTTGTGTAGCTGTATAGGTTTCATACTTTTATGTTTTTAATGTTAAAACGGACTTCATGAATATGTTAATGCAAAAAGCGCAAATATATATGGATGGGAAAGGTATTTATGTTTCGTATTTTATTAGTCAAGACGTGGTAAACTCGTGTGTTGTGGGTTGCATTACTACACCGAGTTTGCAATCACAGAAATTGGGTTTTGCTATTGCTGAATTGTTGTTGTTGTTGAGGGAAAGCAAATGGCATCTAGAGGGAGAGAAATAACATGGTAGCTGATATCAGCATGTCAAAAAAAAATCTTTCGTCTTTGAGGTAGCGAGCACGCTGAAAATAAGCATTCCTTTTGGCAGAAATGATTCTTATAGCAGAGTGAAGACGTACACTTTGGCCACCGTACAAAAGCACAGTTTCTCTCTCCCTCTCACTCTCACTTACTCACAAAGATCTCATCAGGACCTCTGCATATCCACCATTTGCTTCATTCTCTGCCCACCACTTTATTCCCCAACACCATCTCAGTGGGATAATGAAGTACTGAAGGTCACAGCTCCTTTTACCTTCTTCTGCTATTTTGGTGACCTCCCTCGTGGACCAAGGAGGGACATTTTACTCTAACCATCAGATGCAGAGAATGAAGATAGATTGCTCTCAAGACTCTTATTGCTGCTATTGTGATGGATATGACGGCTGCCTCAAGAGGCAACTGCGATGTGTGTGTGTGTGTGTGTGTGTGTGTGTGTTTAGTTTATTTTGCATGAGGGGTGCCAGTGATGTGATACATACTGTTTCTTCTAAGATATCAAAAACAAATCTGAGCGTGCCTTCATGGGAGTCATTCCGTCTTTGAGCACTGTTACTTAAGATTCTGGCTACCAATGACAATTTTTCACTGAAAACTCTTAACTAGTTGGCTCATTGGTTTCCTGACATAATTCTACTTCTGTAAATGTGTAATGTCAAAATGATCAGTGTCTTCTGGATGTGTATGTGTGTTAGACTGTGTTTGTAGTTAGATGTAGATGTGTAAATAGTTCGCCGTATTCACTTTATATGGTGATTTAATGTCACCGTTGTGTTTTTAGCTGCTTATTCTGCCCCAAATGACCAAAAAATAAATAAATGCAGTTGTAAGTGATCAAATAAAACATGAAGTCCAAACAGTAAACATACTTTTTTGTAAACCCACACATAAATGTAACACTATACACCGGCATGACTTTTCATACTGTTTATTATCAGCTGTAATAACCCCACCACACCACACATTGTGTATGTCAGCTGGTAAGTAACATGCAAATGGCAATAATATTGAAACAGTGAGACCACATAAATATTTCATCCAGTTTCTCTAATACCAGTTTAAAGAATCTAAAATGTTTGGTAATGTTATTTAAGTAAACAACTATAATAATTTAATTGAAAACAAAAGAATATCGGCTGATATGTCATCATCTGATATTAATAATCCAGTAATAATACTGTGAACACCAGGATAGTGTTCCAGTGTGTTTAAATGTCTGTCACTGTCACTATACAGACATTTGTTACTGCAGGACAAAATATTCAGATCCACTCACTGTAATTATACCAAAGAAGATTTTGATATTTCCATGGAGACTGCCCACTGAAAGTGTCTTAAATGTATCCCCTATAGCTTGGTCACACGTGCTACAAAGACAGCGGGGAATAAGCACTTAAAGTATTCATGGATGTTGCTTTCCGTTTGCTTGTTGAGTGTTGTAACAAGAGCCTGAGTCTGAACAACAGGAGAAACAATGGAAGTGAAATTTACGTGCAGTTCAAGAGTGAGATCATAGACCATGTGACCAAGAACAATCTTTGTTTTACAGGTGTGATGGAAATATTTATTTAGTCTATATTCATTCCCTATTTCACTCCTGTTGCTGCCTATGCTTAGTGCTGTCTCCATTGATTTTAACATGCAAGTGTCTTTGTCAGCCTTCAGTTATCTATTGACGAATTAGCCTTAAGTCTATCTTAACAAACACATACTGTAAGTTGTTAACTTTGGGTTTATATTTGGTGTATTGGCAGCAAAACAACGACGTGCGCGCGCGTCTATTTGGACACAGGCGTGTGTTCGTCGGCACGCGTGCGCGCAAAGTCCGTATCCACGCCGTCGCCTGCGTCGTGCAGCTCGTTACGTTGGACCCACGCGGAGCTCCCGCGCCTGCACTCGGCACTTGGCGGACGGACGCGCAGGGCAGGCAGTGGTGTGCTGCTGCTGGTGCTGCTGATACCGGGGCGCTCAGTTCTCCGTAGTCCTCCTCCAGTCGCGGCGAAGCAGTCTTGGGATTCCTTCAGTGCTCGTTCGGGGATGCGCATCTGGACCAGAGAGTTTCCCAGGGATAATTACGCATCGAGGCGCGCCGCTGAACCTCTCTGTCCCCCTGCCCCACAGAGGAGATAATCAGGACAGTTTGGCTATTTTTGAGAGAATGGCAGGCGCAAAGTGCCTTCTGAAAACACCGAGGTAGGAGACTGCTTATTATCCCGGGATAACAAAAAAAGGAACGTCGATGAGCATGTGTGCGCATATTCTTAAACGAAATCAACACAATGTCTCTATGGTCAATTAAATTCTACTTTGTAGTGTTTTTGTTGCCTCTATGGTGCCATTCTAATAATTTCCTACAATATTTTACAGAATTGGTGGGATTGCAGCACCCTTTTTAAATGAAGTATTTCAGATGTTTTTACAAAAGCACTGCACCATCTCTTTTACGTTGTACTGAATCAAAGCATTGAGACTGTGCAAAGTGAGTCACTTTGTGTTTAGTGTTGAAAAAGCGCACCAAAATCCGCGCAGTGTTGCAGTAAATCCGTCCGTTTCTGTGCGGTAAACAAGATGTTTCAGCTCGCCTGGCCTGAGGGATTTGTGGCAACGAAGAAAAGTGGACGACAGTCACGTTTAAAATAGAAATGTTCGATTTTCACGCTTCGGAGTGTTTTTTTAATACGCTTTAGCCCTCTGTCTGTTTTTCATCAGGGGTAACTGTCAAAATTAGAGATGAAATTAAAGCTTTCTGCGGTCTCCAGGACCTAAACTTACCGCATTGGTTCTTTTGTGCGGTTGAACGCTTTTCAAAGCAGCACAATCCGAAAGCTACCACCAAAAGTTGCCTGTTTGTGCACTAATAAACTGGATTTCTGGCCTCTGAAGTCCTGAAAAAAACCCTCAACCACACAGGCTTCCACAGTAAATTACAACAGCGCACCGAGGACGGTCCTTTAAAATCCAGGCGTTGTTAGGGGTTAATTGTGTCCTCACATCAGGTTGATGTCGGCTTGAGTACCTGGGGCCTCGGTAACACGTGAGCGCACCCACCTGCCAATCATCACCGTGTCGCGATGGGAAGGTTCGCTAAGAGCAAAGATTAGAAAAAAGGAATCCGTGCGTGACAAACATATCCCGCTGGTCTTCTTCAGTTTTCTGCAGAAAGCACTCAATACTTGCATGAACAGCACACACACACACACACACACACACACACACACACACCAGTCTGGTGTTTTTTTAACAATGATTTTCACATTGATCTTTTTCAGTGTCCTTCGCTTCCAATGTTCTGCATGCAAACAACATATTCACTGCAGAAGCAGTGCACCTGTATGCATGTGTGTGTGTTGCATAGGTGTTTTGACGTGTGCCTTGCAGATACAGCATCCTATTTAAAGCACACTTATCTCCAGTGCATCATGCTTTTTTTTTTGTTTTGTTTTTTTCCGGCCATTCACATTGAACTCACTTTTCCAGTGGCACAATTATTTACATCTGGCGTGTTCATTCACTGCAAATAGATACAGTTGTGTGATCCCTCAGGGGCTTTCAAAATGAAATGCTTTTAATTTGCTTTGAAATGTGTGGATTACAGGAAAAACAGCTGCTCCTATTTAAGTATGCATCCCCAGCCTCTTTATTTTCCAAATTGATCCTCATTAATGCCATTCCAGATAAGCTTCGATTTGGCTTATCTGAGTGAAAGCATGCATGGAGGATAATGACGCCTTCCTGGGATTTTTGGGCTTGCTGTGTTGTGTATAGGCTAGCCGTACTCTGACAGGCATTCCCATCTCTTCAGATTGTTGAATAATTTTGCCTCATGCACCAAATGAAGGTCACATGTTGTGTTTCCCTATTTGTACTGCTGTAATCCTCTCTGTGACCATTGCTGCTAAAGTCATATTTCATGATGTGGCAAAGTGGCCATGAATGTTTGAAACTCAAATGCTTAGCTGTATGCAGCATGTGTGTGCAAATGTTTTTGTGTGTATGTTCTCATACAGAAATTGCACGGCCTCTTAAACAATGGCAGCCTTCTGCAAACACTATAGCTTCATGCTATGGGGAGAGTCTGTGTCATGTATTCATGCAAAGTGAGACGACGTCACAGAAATCCCTAAAGAAACTTTGTAGCAGTTACTTAAATAATGGAATTACAATGTCTTGACATTCAAAGACCATAAACTAAAACTCTTTGCACTCTTAACCATGTCAACCATGCTTCCCTGACCATGTCATGCTAGCCGGGGGCTGATCTAGGTGAAGGAATTAAGTATTCAGCTCAGAATATTCAAATGATTCTCCTGTCGGACATTAGCTGCCTGGTTAATTCATTGGAGGTGTGCCACGGCGTTACAGCGTGAACAAATGTGACAGTCAACAGACTGCTTCAGTCAGAGCAGAGATAACCTGTCCTTGAGCGTATGACAAGAACTTGCTCTGACAACTCTGTGCCCCTTTTGCCTTGCAGTAACTTCCAGTCGTCTGCCATGTTTGAAGGCTCTGAGTCTGTCGAGGTGGAGGGCGGCAGCACGGAGAGCACCGTGGCCTCGTCCATCAGCGCCTGCAAGAAGGTAAAAACTGAGCTGCGTCTCATCTTTGTGTTGGGATGGAGAATGGAAGAGTACATCCATCCACCTGTGTTTTCCTCTGTCTGTCTGCTGTGTGACCACTTGTCCACCACTTTTTCTTTTTCTCTGTTCATGCGCCTGTGCCCCTGTCTATCATATCTATCTCTCTGTCAGTTTTATCTCTTTGTGTGTTTCCTGGATGGTATTTTCATTTCCTCCTCCAGGGTGCCTGTGACACCCAGGGGTTGTGCATTAAGAGTAACAGCCGGGCACTCGGGTCAGCCCAGTAGATATATCATCTCCAAGAGCCAGAGAGACAGGAGGGGAAATAGCACAGATCAGTGGACTGAGGTGGAGGCTTGATTGAATTTCCTTTCAAAGTACATGTAGGTCTTATTTGTGTGCGTCCTTCACTGTCTGTGTATGCACAGGTGCACTCGCTAGTGTTCATTCCTAATTAGCCTACCTCTCATGATCTTAACTGACTTCCACTCGAGTGTTCTGTATATGCCAAGGTGATGTCTTCTTTATAATTGGGCCTCATGCTCCACTGACCTGTGCCAGCAGCCTCTTGATATGATCGCTCTCAGGGAGATCAGCTGGGTCTACGTCACCTTTTACCTGGCCGAGGGCCTGCACAGATGGCGTATTCCTGGGGGTGTAAGCGTGAGGGGGCCAAGATTTGTTACTAAAAATACACAGTGAGAATAAACAACACACACGTAATATCCGTCATATGTCAAAGTAATTGTATAAGAAGTATTTTATTTATAGTGTTTGTTTTTACTTATATACCACATGGCCAAACCCTGGCGCTGATAAGCATCAAGTGGATCTTTAATGTCACCCTTGTTAATAAACTGGCCTTGTAATTGGGTGGTTTTATTTATTTTTGACAAATAAGGATATCAGTTAGTAGGACAAAGAGGCTTGTCTGTCATGAAGGCAAATCCATGACTGTAGCTTTCATCCTAAAGGCTTCATTAAAATTCCCATACAGGAGGGAAATAACAACTGTCTTATATATACTGTGCAGTGTCTGGTTAGCTGACAGATTATTAAAATTGTTGTTGATTGACTTATCCTTATCCGTCTTATAAGTCAAGGTGCTGAAGAAAAGGTCAATTAATCCCAGAAAAACAGACGGGCAAATACAGACTGGCAGATGAAAGTTAATGTGTCACTGAAACTGTTGATATGTGTGTGGAGTCGCGTGATCCATGTGTGTCGCTGCGTGGCGTGATTTTAGTGCCGCTGTACCTGAGCGGGGTTTATCTGTGTTCTGCAGGTGCTGTGCAGCAACAGCGTGCTGGACTCGTCGGAGTACTGGCTGAGGAATGAGAAAACTCTGTGCAGACTGGGCCTGCTGGACGACGACACGGAGGGCAGCTGCACCATGGTGAGTAGCATGCTGTGGATGATGAAACACGTGCATCCTTTTGGCAACAAAGATTGGACCAAGTCATCTCTGGTGTAGCATTTTTAAAGTCGCAGGAGGCATGTCTGTGGGCCTCAAATGACGGAAGGTTTGAGTTTTAAGGCAGAGGTGCGATGATGTCTGAAAACTACCCCCTCTTCGGCCTGCTTCTTCTGAGCGGCTTGTGGGCATGAGAATGGTCAAGAGTCTTTGCAGCAGGTTGCTGCTGTTCTCTCGCTGTTGTTAGTCAGCTCTTGTTCTTAAGGTTTGATGTGTTGCTTCCTATGTGTTCAGAAAATGGACACGATTTAGGCTAATACTACGGATGTGCTTCCATTATTAAGTAGTGCAACTGTAAGATATTGTTCTCCTTTACCCATTCCTAGTGACAATACTGTAGTAGAGACGGATCAGCAGAACTGAGACTGTAGTCCAAGTAAATGAAGATTTGATGAGATTTGTGCTAAATATTTGCTCTAAAAGAAGTACAGTGTTTTATAACTGTACTTCATGTGCATCAACAGCTCGTGCAAAGAGCTACTGGGAGCGGTGGAGTTGATGTTTCATGTATATTTATGCATATCAACTGTAATAGAGGTGGAACTTTCAGCCAGAGAGGGGCAGTGAACCATTGCTTTTCAGCCTGTTATGAAGTTAGTCTTCAAGTGCCTTGCTCATGGGTTTGATGTAAGGTGAATATCACCTTTAATTAATTAATTAATTAATTAATTAATCCATAAATAACGTAACTTCTAATGTTGTCATGGGCTGCTGATGCTGAATTTTCTCAAATGTGTGCACTCTCTGAGGGACATGTTTCTGTGAATGAAAGGAAGATTGGGGTTGTATTTTTGGCTTTTATTATTCTTGAAAATGAGTTCGAAAAAGAACATTTATTTTTGCATCTACAAATGAAACATCATTTCTCATAATCATTTCTCTGCCGCTTGAAATACGCCAGAAGATATTCTTTGAGTAGATGTTATAAACTATGCAATTTCATTCTGCTGAAAGATTGTTAAAAGCTCAATTTAGTCTCAGCAGGCAATTTATGTCAAAGGGAGATGGTTTCGTAGAGTAAATGCATCTCTGTTGATTTTATCACACTCTGTGACTGAAAATGTAAAACAAGCTAAAACAAGCTATCACAGAGCAGCCATCTCTGCTGTAAGACAAACTCTCAGGGATTTCAGTAGTTTGACTCTCTCCTCAGATTAGGAGGACTACACTCTTGCTGGACTTATCTTCTCTATTTTCTGCTTCCTGGACTCTCAGCATGTCGACTCAGCTTCATATGATCCCACAAGGGGAGCTAAGTTTATGCCATTGATTTGGGTTTGGCTAACAACAGGAAAACAACAAACAGGTGATTCATAGTGTAAGTGTTTCAATTTTACAACAGGCATTGACTTAAATAATCTGCATTAACACTCTAAATAAAATAACACTGCATCAAACCCAGGATTCTTGTTAATGGAAGATGAGGTTTGGTTGAAGAAGAGTATGAAATACATAAAATATTCTGATAATATTTTCATAACATCATCTGAAATGTAGTTTCTAAAAAGGAAAGGAACTCCCACATACACATCAGTAAAAGCCTAATAATATGTCTGAATTTCATCTCCTCAGGGGTGAAATCAATTTTCTCATCTTTATCGCCTATTCTTCAAGTTTTTTTCTGAAATTAAAGCTCAGGACTGTATTTGAGCCACAACTTCACTGATTAGAGGGATCTCAGGGATCCGGGTTTATTTACAAGAGCAGTGGGGTCAGTGTCACAGACCTGGATGAAGTCTAGTCCTTAAAACAAACCTTCCCACAGAAAGAGAGACACTAGAGACAACTACTGATAATCTATTTCTCTATAGACTAAAAGCTGATTTTTTTGCTTTACGAACGGCAGTCCCTCAACTACAACTGGATAGATTGCAATGTCATTTGATTCCACACATTCATGGTCCTCTCAGGATGACTTATACTAACTTTGATGTCAGTGTGTGACCAAATCACCTTCCCATTAGCATCAATACTAAACGTCAGCGTCAGCATGTTAGCATTGTCATTGTGAGGATGTTGGCATGCTGACATTAGCATTTAGCATTTAGCTCAAAGTGCCCCTACACCCATGTACAGCCTCACAGAGCCGTTAGCTTGTCTTGTTTAGTGCTACTTCTATAGGTCTCTCAGTTAGTGTTTTAATGGGAGGCTAACATCAAGAATTATAAGTAGGAAAAGGGTGTTTAATGACCATCACAGGGTTTTCAAGCCTTATCTAAAGGATGCCATTAAAACTTACTGCAGTTTGTCCCCAAGAGTTAATTTTTACTTTTAATACAGGCTGTCACGGCCTATAGCAGCTCTGTCTTATGCAGAATAAACGTCAGTAACACACAAAGTGTTTTGACATTTTCTTTTTCCATCCTCTTCCCTAAAACATGCCTCAAGTGTCTGATAAGCATTACCAGGGTAACAGGAATAGCAGTAATTTAGCAAAGAGCAACGTTCTCGCACACTCATGTCGCACTTCGTAAGTGTGAGCAGCCGCATGCTGAATTGAATGTTCCTGAAACCCCCAAACACCAGCTGTATTATCTAGGACAAAACGTACACAGGAGTTTTATTTATTTTATTTTTTTTTCTGAGCTGATATTTGATTGTGCTCCCAATATATATGAATACATGTTTTGGCACTATAGTATGCTTTCATTAAATATTAGTGGATTTTTGGAGAGTAAATGGTCTGCACATCAGCCCAACATGCCCTGCAGATCACTAGATCCTGTGAAGTAGATTTGAACATCAATCTTTTGCTCCTCATCATTTTTTACTTAAAATGCTATTTGTGGCGGCTGACAACTTGAAAACAAAGATATCACTTGTGCTGTCCTGGTCTCTGCAGAACAGATCACTACTCATCAGGCTCGTACCTGAGTCTGAGATTACAGGGGACGTTTTATGTTCATTGTTTTTTTGTGAAATGTAAAAAACAAAGCAGCTTCATCTTCCCAGTTTCTGTTGAAACGAGATAATGGTCGCTTGTTTTCTTTACCTTGTGTCTGTTTTCTATGATTTAGAGGGAACTTGAATGCGAGTGCGAACAGATGTGGCCCGTCCTCCCGCAGCGTCGCTCTCTGACTTTGACGTGACAGATTGCTCCTCTGACTCTCTCGTTTGGCTTTTCCATCATTTTACACTGGCCGATCAATCAAGCGGGAGCTTATGATTGATGGCACTCTGTGAGAAATAAATTCTTCTTTCCTGGCCTGAACTGTACAGAAAGAAAGAAGGCAGAGTGTGAAAAACAGAGGAGAAAAAAGTGAAAGGGAAGTGGGTGAGACAATGAACGCTGATCCAAACAGAATGAGAGGAGTAGCCACAAAACCACACACAAACATCAGATTCTCTGTCAGTAGAGAGTAATACAGAAAAAAGATAAAGAGTGGAAATGGATTGTTGATGTTGCCTTTTTTTATTTTTAGCTTTAATGGACCAAAGCAAGTATTGTATTAAAAGGAGTTTGGGGGGTTTAATGGTTTAAAAATAGCTACTATATTTAGAGATCTATTTTGGTAAACCTTGGCATCCAAATTAGTCCATAAGGTTGAGTTTTCTAAGAAATGTTTGAGAGTAAAATTTAAAAATCTGTGTTTATGTATTCAGGAACAGGAATAGTCCCAAATAGGGAGCGCAGAAGGCCAAAAACTGAGCTAAATAAAAGATAAAAGCTTTGGATTTACTGCGTTTCACTCCATCACCCACCTCTGGCTGCATCATGTTGTCACCTTTGATCACTCACTCATGTTTTAATGCATGAAGTCACAGAGAAGTGTCATGTTGCAATGATAGTCACACTGCATTTCATCACACCCCTGAGAGATTTGACAGGGTGAGCATTTTGAAGTGGAAGACAGCACCTCATATTTTTTTTCCAGGCAGAAAGTTACCTAATCTCTGTGCATCTGATTTACATGTTGTATTTCCTTTTATTAATCTGTGTATTTAACTTATGTGAGTATATACTTTAAGCGTACTTTAAACATAATGACAAAGTTCTGGATAGAAAAAGAAACAAACCAGGAATACATCATGACAATGAACAAGTCAAATCTAGTAAAATAAAACCTGCATGTAAACTGAAAATCAAATGGAAGAGAGCGTGTCATCTTATGCTGTATGATAGTCCTCCAGTGTAGAATTAAACTATTTTTTCTGCATTTGAATGATTTGGCACGAATTCTGACAAAACCACTGTCCCTTCCTCTGGCTATGACGTCTTGCTTTGAATTTGTAGTCCCTGCAAGGGAATGATCCATTCATCACAGGATTCAAACTGTTCACACTCGGGTAGTGTGCTGTGTCCTGACCTGTCCATTCGCGGCCCAGCGTGAGGGATAACAGAATAAATATGCCATCAGCCGCTGCAGGAGCGCTGACTTACAGCTGGATCAGAGCAGGAAGACAAACCCTCTTTTTTTTCTCAACCTAAACCAAACCTAAACCTCTCCTATTTGTCTTTTTACGTTAGACTTTCTGACATTATGAGAAACTACAGTGTCTGGTGCAGGGTTGTGCTCTATCAATGCTTAAAAATAGCAGCCCTTATCTAAATAGCTGGATAATGTTAGGAACAAAATATGTAAAAGTGGGGAGTCTGTAGATGAGTCTATAGTACAGACAGAGCGGGTTTAATCTACTTGGAAGTCCTGAAGCAAAAATGAGAGGTGGGCCTCTATTCCAACCCCCCCACAAGTATCATGTGAACAGAATTGCGGCACTTAAATGACATAAAAAGTGACGGCACATGTAAATTACCTTCTCTTCCAACAAAGATATGCACTCTTCCCAGAAGATTAAACAAGGCAATATTCTGATGATAACATCTAGCATTAAAACTTATTAGAGCACTAATTCAAATGTGAAAACACATTCAAATGTATGCACATCAAAAGGCAAAGAAGCTACTCAGCATCAACTAACTAGTCATATCTGCTGTTATTCATCATAGTCCTTTTCACCATAGTTTTTTGTTCTCTTGTATTAACACGTCTCTGTCCATATTTACTGATCAATTGATGAACCTTTGGGGAACGTATACATTCGGTGATCCACAGGAGAACGAATACACTCCACAGAGATACTATATATCTTGTTTTTAACATTTTCCCTAACATATCCATATTATTCATGTCGTGAGAAGAACCAGGACGGCATCAGCTTCTTGATGTTCTCTTTAGCCCGGGGCTCCAAGCTGAGCAACTCACAGCCAAACCGTAATTGTGTGTGGGCGCGTGTGCGTGCATGCGTGTGTTTGTATATGTGTGTGTGTGTGTGTGTGTGTGTGTGTGATATTCACCACTCTTAATACTGCACATATCCTGTTTCTTTAGGCAGTAGAGAGGCACAGCCGTTGATCAAGTACACATTGTTATTACTTCTGTATTCACGGATGGTGCATCTTACAATTTTTTACTTTTAGTGGTGAAATACTTGAAGCCAAATAGCAAATAAATAGGAAGCAGCTCAGTCAGAGGTAAAAAGCCTGGACTACCTTAATGTGTAGCATGTGGAATTTTATCATATGATGTTTCCTGTTATGCATTGCGGACAGCTGATGTTATGCATTTTATCAGCATGTTCTAATAAACACAAAATAATGCTGTTAATAGTCACCATTATGTGAGCTCAGCACGCCTGTCTGGTCTCTACACCAGCACTGTGTAGCTTCTGGGTCGCATCACAAAATTAATATGGCAGAGTCACTGGACCTTAATGTTGTTTCCCCCCAAACTTCATTTGAATTAAATTCAAATGTATTATAATTAAAGTTGCCAGCCACTGAGATAAGTTAAAACACTTTAGAATAGAGAGGGCCTATGTTTAGTTTCTTGACCTCAGACTGAGCATGAATCCAGAGGTTCACAGAGGCTGTGAGGATTGGCAGTTCACCTATAATTTGTTCACCAAATTCTTTCTAGTAGCCATATTTCATTGTTGTTTTTGGGAAGAAAGACCACACACAAAACAAGCATACAGAATATGAAAACTTCTTCTCTGTTTTAAGACATGGAAAAGAGCAAAAAAAAAAAAAAAAGACCAACAGTTACAGAAACAAAAAAACAGGAGACAGAAGGAACAAGAACATCAGCAGCTGTGTGTGGGAGGATCAGCGTAGTGAGCAGTGAGGGAGGGCTGCTGAGGACGAATGAAGCTTTGATGGACAAAGGAGACTGAAATGTTTGTAATGATTTACTATATCGACCACATCTGTGCACAAAATATTGTATTGAAACGGTGTATCTGCATAAGTTCTCTTTGTAGGGGTGTGTGTGTGTTGTAAAGAAAGAAATCTGCCTGCCTGACAGTTTTCTATGTCCACGGCCAAATGGGATTTTCTGCATCAAAAAGCTGTGACGTGTGTGTGTGTGCGTGTTTTGTTAGGGTCTCAGACAGACACTCTGCCTCCAACATATTGTAGCTCAGCTAGCACAGCACAGCCCCATTTGGCTGTTGGGTCTGTGGATCAACACCCCTACCAACTGAACAGTGAATAGGAAAGTGACTAAATAGCTGCATTCTGACATTCAGTTTTTTAAGGTAATCCAAAATCTACAGTCTGAAATAGATTTAGAGTCCATTCCTGCATCAATATTGGATGTTGCACTAACAGTGAGCAATCGTATGATATCCCATTAGCAGACAAATGTACAATATTATGCAACAGAAAAGAAAAACTAACAATTATTTGAACAAATTAAGCACTTTATGTGTTCATTTAACATGAATTTTGTGTGTCGTGTGGATTATTCACACACACACACACACACACACACACACACACACACACACACACACAAACAGTGCATTCCAGCCATGTCCAAATAGAGCAGTGATACTCGCCTTTAGTCTGATAGTTTCATCAATGCCATTTTTAGGACTTATCATCTATGCTTGGCTTCAATTTTAAGTATGAGTTCATTCTTGACCTTTTGAAAATAGTAGTTTGACAAAATAGTAGCAACTCAAGGGACAGTTTCTTGAGCTTTCAACTGTGTCATGGTTGAAAAACAACATAACAGCCACTGAGCTCACATGTCAACAGATCCACCTTCATGAGAATTAAGGCAACTCCATCCGCTGATGAAAACCGTGTTTTACTTACTTACTTTATTGTGTGGAAGTTGGTCTCGACCGGCTCCATGTGATTGAGTGCCCTGAGATAACTTTGTTATGATATGGCGCTATATAAATAAAATTGAATTGAATTGAATTGAATTTACGGTTGAAAGCTTGTAAGCTATTAAGTGGACTGGGAAAAGTTAGTAAGTGGACCTTGCTGTGGGATTGTTTTATCAAACTACAATTTCCAAGGTCAGAAATCAAGTTCTTTCTAAGTTGAATCAAAACCAGAAATAACATCAAAAGGACAAAACTACAGCATTTTTTCCCCTTTATAAGAAGTCAAGATGCCCTTCACGCTTGCAGACACACAGATTCAACATTTTGCTGAAGGTGAAATGAAAACATGCTCAATTCCTCTGCTGCTAGTTGCCTCTGAGGCTGGCTCCAGAATTCCCTCCTGTAAGGTTTATTACTGTCCAGTTTGGTCCTAGCGGTCCATCAGCACAGGTGGTCAGAGTCACCCTGAGTTTCACTTTGGTTGGCTGGGCCGATGTTGAGCGCAGCTGTAGATTAACGTGGGTTGAGCACCTAGTGACGCGAGAAGATGTGGAGAGACAACCAGATCTCCGCTGAGGTTGTTAGTTCAAATAGCTTAAAATTATTATATGCATTCAGTAGCAAAGCAGTAAAGTATCTGGTAGGATGCTTGGTTAGATGAATGTCATAAGTATTTGACTTTGCCAGCAGAGACGATTGTGTACAGAGTGCGATTTGTCTACAAACAAGCCGAAGGGTTTTGTTTAATCCTGTCCACAATATTTCTATAACCTGAAAGTGGGTATAATCAATACTTTTATATTAACATTGGATCACATGATTACTTTTATGTGAAAGGGGTTGCTTGTAGTGATGAACCCCACGACTTTATTCCCTTCAGCGCTACGAAGCTTTATAGCATCTATTTACTTACATCTTAGCATCTTAATACTTTACACTTGTTTTTTTCCGGCCTGCAACTTTACTGTTTTGCTTCTCTCACTATTACTGTCGGCCTCTCTGTCTCTGTATTTCTTACCCTTTCTCCCTCTTTAAATTTCTCAGCTGTTGTTTACGCGGTCAGTCCTTCGGAGACAGGCTGACGCAAGCTGGTGTCTTCCAGTATGTCTGAGAAAAAGTGATAGAATCAGAGCGTGTCCCTGGGCTCTTCTCACACATGGACACAGAGATGACTAGATGGTCCTTCCCAAATTTAGAACAACTGCCTCTTGGCTCTCACCGTCTGATGGGGTTCAATTGCTTTAACTCTTCTCAAGGTCAAAATCGTGGATCACTCGCCTCGCTTTGCATCAAACTGCGTGTTATCTGCAGGCAATGTGTTGGCAGGCAGGGGGAAGGTGTTGTCGCTGCTTTTCTGGGAGGATTTCCAATAAGTGAATACTGCCGAGGTGCTCCTGAGCAAAAGCGCCAAACCTTTTTATTTATGTTGTGGTATGAATAAAAATTGAGCTAGACACCAAATCAGAACCCTGCAGGCTATAATGTAAAGGAAACGCTATAAGGTGGTTCTTTGTTCATAGCGCTTAGATAAAGGGGCTATATCTGCATCCAGATACAGATTCTAAAAATCTTACATGGATGATAGAGAGGTGGATGACTTAATAAATGAGGTAGCAGACAGACAAATTATTCTATGCATATTATTGGCAACTGAAACAATAGCGGGAAAGCACTGTGCAGAATTGGTAAAAACTGAATTTAAAGGCCATGTGTCTTTTATCAAACGTGGCAAGTGGCAAAATCAAGCTATTGTGTTTGGTTTCAGTAAATGGTGTAGGATCTAAGGTCCCGTGTGTATGTCGTTGACATTTAGGAGCTATTCTTATAAAAAGGACCTCCTGACACTTACTAAACTGATCTGAACAACAGAAAAGCTAATATACAAACTGTTTGTACTCCTTAGTGAGTAGATTGCTGTTATTTTGAGGGAAAGGTATAACAGTAACCTTTTGGTATTTAGATAAATGTTCAAGGGCAGAGGAGAAAATATACCTGTCACACACTTGGTTTGATCATCGTGAGACGGGAAAACCATTTCAAATATTCTGTCATTGTCAGCCGTCATAGAAATTTTCTATACTTGACTGACTCCGTTTTCAAGCGGCAATTTTCATCACATTAGACTTAATAGTTTGGAAAATATTATGTTTGATTAGAGGATAACAGATTGGAGGTGGTGGTGGAAATGGGCCTGTTCTGAATGGTATACACTTAAGTATACACATAGACCTTGATGTTGGATCTGTTGTAACTTCTATACCTTGATGTGACTTTCTGAGGATAAATCTCATTGGATATAGATAAATGAAAAAAAGATGGAAATCATGGAAAATGTATTCTACAGTATCTCACAAGCGCACCTCCGGTAGTTCTGGGGAAATGATTTCAAACAGTGTGTCAAGATGTGATTATTTGAAACTATATATATTTTTCGCAGGTCTAGAGAGGAGAGGAGGGGGGAAGATAGCAGCAGGCAGAGCAGATATGGAGATGGCAGAGGTAAAAGACAGCCAGTAGGATCCCCCTGTGCGAGACTGCCTCAGTGACTCACATTACGACTTGGTTTGATTAGCAACGACAAGCATGATAGCTCTTAGACGTTAGACATATATAGACATGTATGTGTTCGTGACAGAGATACATAGCCTGTCACTTTTCTCAAAGCGCATCACAGTACCCTGCATATACACACACTGAGTACGTGTGCTCTAGTGGGAACCGACCCCCCCTTAAATACTGTTGGTGACGTAGTTTATCCACTTAGCCACACAGGACTAACTTGGCTATGCCAACTTAGATCAGAGGCTGTGTGCTGTAGAATCAAACAGCAGCCGGCGGACAGTCCCAGACTCCCAGCATTGACATGAGGATCCATCACACACCATTAAACCTGCAGTGAGAGGCGAAGGTGGGTAGAAGAGGAAGAGAAAAGTGTAAAAAAAGAGAGACGGAAATAAAATCACTGATGATTTACATAGCAGCTCCTGAGAGACAACAAAGTCTTCTTAGAAAGAGCTCTGCCAATGAGAGACAATGCCTTACAGTGGTTATTCAGACATGACAGACAGCTGCTGTAGTTTTTAAATGGTGAGTCACTTAGGGGAAAGACATCCTTCTGTCTGGTTTGTAGGATTTGTGACAGAGAAATGGCAGAGGGGAAGGCAATGCACTACCTTTACCATTATAGCGCAGTCACATCTGACATCTGGGACACTTTGCACTCTTCTCCAGCTCAGCGTATGTGCTATAATCTTCCCACTGACACTGTCACACTAATGATTTGTCTTTCATTTTCTATCTCTTTCAGATCTGTTTTGTAAATCTGGACCCTCAGAAAACAGACTACCGTGATGACAAAAGCATCAAGGTGAGCACAATCCTCGTCCACACTCGTTCTTTCACTCCTGCATGATCCCCTCTTCATTCTCGCCCACTTTTCATTTCCCAGGAACTCTGTTCATTGTATTTCACATATAAACATAGGCTCAGTTGCCATGGATTCAACATCATTACCCAGAATTAGAGGATTGATTTGTTTAGATAATATGCAGATTTTGCAGCTGGTGGTGGCAATGGTGGGCAATCAAAAAAAATTCCAGGAAGGATTTTATTAATAATGCTTCTCAGAGTTGGAACTACAGAGAACACATGTTCAGTTTTGAAGTTGCTTAAAAACCTTTTTTTAATATATATATATATCTCATCTAGCATTGTTTCTGTGCTTGGAATGTCTCCTGCAGAAATTGACATCTGTGTCTCCAGACCTGCCAAAGCTCGTTGAATTACTGACTCTCCACCAGCCGAAAGAAAATGAGATCCTACTGCTTGGTGGCCTGGAATCCTCAGACACTTGCCAAACACACCCACACTCCCTCTCTCAGGTGAGTTTGCAGTTATGTCTTCAAATTCTTGAATTTATATTTTCAGCCTTTGAATTAATCAGTCTGGAGTGCAAGGCAGAGAGTGCAAACTGTTATTCTGTACTGCATTTTTTTGTGATTACATTTGAACCCTTTTATTTCCTAGTAATTCTTCCCCATTCACTCCAATAAAAACATTTCCTTGTCTTCTGAGGCATAGAACTACTTCAGACTATTTGCATATTCAGAAAAAAAACGCTTGCAAGTACAGAACAATGGATGACTTTGAAACTTAAAACAAACATAAAAAATACAAGCATAAACTATAGCGGCATAGGCTAACTGTTCCTTTCTGCTTTTATTGGTATTTATCTTTAAATTCAATGCTCCCTTACAGCCACTGACCATCTCGTAGGCTTTTTGAAGCTCACCAAATTCGTCATTGTATAAAACCACTGTTAGAATCAATACACGGCCTGAGGAGCTTGCACAGACAATTCTATTTGCATGAACAGGTCCAATGTGTTAATAGTATATTGAATAAATGGAAGAAAACAGAAGAAAGAGCTAGATAAATTCACTGAGTCTGAAGATTTAAGATTTTTATTAAATTCTATCTCATAATTTGTGACTCAATGTATGTGTTGTCCACTGTATTTATGCATGATTGGTGTGCACCTTTTGTGTGTATTCAGTATGTGTGTGTATGCATGTGAAACTTTGTGTAAACATGATGTGTGTGTGCATGCATAATAGGCATCTGTACATGTTCCATTCAGGGCGAGCAGCAGCAGCTGCAGAGAAGTACTGGTGTGTGCCTGGTTCAGTGTTCAGGGCAGAGACGCTCCACCCAACCCAGCAGCATCATCTTTGATATCAACAAGTTCCTGATTGGTCTGCAGTGGGGAAAGGAGCGACAGCTTCAGCAGGGGCGAGCAGCAGGGCAGCGGGTCGATGACGACACCAATCGCTCTATCTCGTCAATAGAAGAAGATTTCCTGACTGCCTCAGAACACCTTGGTGATGACAGCGAGGACGATGGCTTCAGAAATGGTGAGCCTCATTACCTCCACCATAGAAGTTTTATTTTTGGCCCCATTTGTGTGTTAGTTGGCAAGATATTTCATAAACCTTTCAACAGAGTTGAATGAAAACTGGTGGAAAGTAAGGCCAATGAACAAGTTATTCATTGTTGGTGTTGATCCAATCCATACTGTACTGTTGAATATCTTGACTATTTTCTCTTGTAAACATTATTCTATTCAAATTTGTTTTTATTGACCAGAGATCAGGTTTAAAAAACTAAAACAGCATCTTGAGTAGAATTAAACCTTGTATTTCTTTCTGGGGTTGCAGCAACAATACTGAGGCAGTTATGTAGCAGGCAGTGAAAAATGTCTATAGTGACTGAGAATGTATAAAACACAAGAGAGAAATATATAATAATTGCAAGTGTGTTACCCAGTGATGAATGAAATGTGCTGGATGGAAATAATTATCTGGAATTTTGTCCACGGGGAAACTGAATTGGACAAAAAGAGACATAAACAAGCTCCAATATTCAGTTAAGGGTAAAAAAGGGTAATATTCTACTCTTGCTGTGACACTGGAAACTGATGGAGCTGCTTCTTAATCAGCATTGACATTTTTCATTCCCTGTCTTTCTCTGGTGTCCCCTGTCTCTTCACAGAACCAGAGAGTGGTGACCTGGCAGAGAGCTTGGTAGACGTTGCACAGAAACACTGTGTCAGACTTGCATGTCAAAGGGGACAGCTGGCCCATCATCAGAACAGGGAGGATGCTGAGGTGAAAAGAGAAGGGCATCGACGAGCAAGCCTCCACACTAAGGAATCAGCTGGTCACTACGCCACCAATCTGGCTGAGTCAGTACTGCAAGATGCCTTCATACGCCTCTCTCAAGATGAAACCTCCTTTGTCTCTGAGGCTGCTGTCAGTGTGTCCCTCTCTAGTCATCCTTCCAACTCCTCTGGTCCTTCAAAGACAAAAGAACCTTCACAACAGCGTACCTGCTCTTTTGAACTTCCCAAGATTGTTATAGTTCAAAGCCCAGACAGTTCTGACGGGGCTTTAGAATGGCCAGAGACCCAGGTGTCTCATGTGCCCGACCAGGGTATCACTGCCAAAGCCACAGAGATGCCAGAGAATGGTACACAGGCCCACATTCCCCACCACAATGGAGGACACCCATCCAAACATGTAGAGGTGGCTTTGGCCTGTGCTGCCAGTATCATTGGCACTATTACTACCCCGCAGCTGACAGAACAGCTTGCCATGGAATCGACTTCAGACGAAGACACAGAGGAGGAGCTGCAGGAACCAGATGAGAGAGGGGACTACTCCTTCTCCTCAGCCATGTGTGGCATGGCTCAGGTAGCTGGTGCAGTGGCAGCTGTGGAGCTAACAGAGGAGTCAGGGGAATTCGGCGATTCAGACGCAGATTCCGCTGAAGTCTACACAGCGTCCCGTGGGCTGATGTCTGCTGCAGAGGCTTCTACAGCCTTCACGCTGCACTGCAGTGTGACAGAGGGTACCAGCGTGGAAGCGTTTCGTGCCAACATTGCTGAAGTCCTACACAGGGAAGCAGCTGAGGTGCTGACTGAGCCACAAGGCTACAGGAGTGTAGCCCACCTGCTGGAGGCCACGCATAACAAAATAGTAGATGGCATTACTTGTCCAAAAAAATCTTACATGGATGATAGAGAGGTGGATGACTTAATAAATGAGGTGGCAGACAGCCTATTCAAGCATGCTTTAGAGAAAGCAAAAAAGAAAAAAGAACTGGAGGGTACTGGAAAAGATGCACCAAACCTCCAGGTTTTTCTGCAGGACAGTGTAAACAATTTGCTGTTTGATATCCTTTGCCTGACACAGAAGAAAATCAGTCACATCTCTAGATGTGACCAAGGGTCCTTTGAGACACAAGAGGGTGATAATTGTGCTAAGGAGCCTACTACCACCAAGGAGAGCCACGATCCATTAAGTCACTTACAGTGCTTAGTTGGCCTGTCCACTAATAGTGAGAACAACAGCGGCATGCTATACTGCACTGATAAGCTTACCATGGTTTCTGGGCCGAAGGAGAAGTATGTGCTTGATGAAAGTGATCTCATTGCATCTTCCTCCATAGCACACAATAAAGAGCAACAGCAGCAGTCATTATGCAGACAAAGTCAGTATAAATCCACCTCCTTGCTTGCCAAGGACTTCTCTGACTACCAGCAGATTCAACAGAGCAATGGTGCCATCAGAGAACCTTGGAGTGAAATCCCAGTTCATAGCACAGAGAAGAGGGGGAGACTAGTGACAGGCAGTGACAGCAGACAGGCCTCCCTCACACCCCAGTCCTCCCTCAACTCTTGCACTTCTCTGCTTTATTTGAGAATGGACTCAGAGTCCAGGACACCTATTACTTGCTATGCTGATGATTTGGCTGCTACAGTGGTGTCCATGGCCACAGAACTAGCAGCCATTTGCCTGGAGAACTCCACTGGGAAACAACCCTGGTTCTGTGCTCTAAAAGGGACTTCTACTGAAGGGCCTGAAGCCTACTTGATTCCTGCTTGCCGCACAGTCCTCAGGAGGAAGGAGAGTCAGAACAACAATGCTGCCTCCAAGAAACATCGGGCACCACGTCTCAGTGAGATCAAGAGGAAAACGGAGGAGCAACCTGAGCTGATGGAGCGCCTTGTGAACCGGGTGGTGGACGAATCGGTCAACCCCGATGAACCACAAGACCCATTTGCCCTGTTTGCCTCTGAAGTCACAGCCAGGATCATGAATTGTCCTGAGCTTAATGTGGTGGATACCTCCAAAACAGGCCAGCCACGCAGCAGGCTGCAGTGTGAGAGGTGGAGCCGGGGGAAGGCATCTAGCTATGAGAGTATTCCAGAAGAAGACGGAGACCCCTCAGGCACACCCAACACCCTGGGCCCTGGCAGTAGGTTAGGTCAGAACTTAAGCCGAGGCAGCTCAATCTCTAAGCAGTCCAGCTGTGAGAGCATCACAGATGAGTTCTCACGTTTCATGGTAAACCAGATGGAGACTGAGGGCAGGGGCTTTGACCTTCTGTTGGACTACTACGCAGGGAAAAACGCCAGCAGCATTCTGGCTGCAGCTGTGCAACAGGCTGCATCAAAGAAAAATGGTCATCTTAATGTCAGGACCTCATCCTGCCTGTCCAAACAGTCTAGCACAGAGAGCATCACTGAGGAGTTCTACAGGTTTATGCTTCGGGACATGGATAAGGAGAACAAAGAGTATGGCATCGCCAAGACTAAAGAGTGGAGCAACAGTCTGTTCCCTCCTTCTCCTAGAACACCCTTCTGTATACGACAGTCCTCTGTCCCTGATCGTCGCTCCTCCGACTCGCGATTAACTGTCAACTCACCCATTAAAGCGAACTCTTTTGACGGATTCGCCCGCAATGTGCATGGAGACACGCTAAATATCTTCCCTTCCAACTCAGTGTCAGCCACGGGACTGTGCAAGTCAGACTCCTGCCTCTATCAAAGGGGTAGGACTGACCAGATTACTGATATGCTGATTCATGAGACTTGGTCAAGCTCCATTGAGTCCTTGATGAGAAAGAACAAGATCATTGCTGATCCAGAGGACAGTATTGAGCTGGAGGCTGCAGGAGACCCCCAGCCCCATGTGCAGCAGTTTGCCAATCGCCTGGCAGCTGACATAGTAGATATTGGCAAGTCTGCACTGGGGGGCCAGCAAGATGCAGCTGCGGGCACATCTGGGTCACTCCCACACCCGCACATGCCTGTTGGTGAAAGAAGAAGGGGGTTCAAACAATCTCATCTAAGTTGTAGTCGGAGTAGGTCCAGTCAGGAGCAAACGGGTACTGGAGTAGGGTCGGGGGCCAGTGACAGCAGTTCAACCCGCATTAGGGGCCCCAGAGATGTGCCACTAATCCACATTGAGGGAGATCAGAGGGATGAAGGGACACTTTTAAACCCTGAAAGGACAGGCGGAGGACCTCAGGAAACATCCCCAGACATGTCAGCTACCAAGCGTACAGAGAGAGCTACAGCCAACGGCAGCAGGTATTACACAGCTCACAGTCCATTTCTGTGAACGTCAGACCTGTCTTTCAGGCAGAACTTTTTTTTTATAGCCCAGTAGCAGAATCATCATATTGTAGATGAAGGTAGAGATTAATCTGTCTGACAAGTGAGAAATGAAGAATCACATGGTTATTTTTAAGGTAAACATTAAAAGTTGAAAAATCTGAACTAAACAAATGAAATCCAGGCCCCACAACTGTCCAATCATATCAAAGCTATTTTTAGAGTTTGATCAAATTCACTGGGAAAACTAATCTATTTTAGCAGTGTGCGAGATTTGACAAACCTTTGGCTAGGTGACTCATACTGTCTGGGTGATGTACTGTGTGTGCAGAAAGCTTTTAGTGGCTTCATCTTTTATCCACTGTGGGGCTGTTCAACTCACACTAAAACCACAGGACTATCATAGGTATTTAGATTTCCTGACACAACTAAAATAAAAAGGTTTTTTAAATTTAGGAGATTAAAGTTAGCGTGAGAGAGGTTGTTTGGCAGTAGGTTAGAATAATGGTGTTTATATGAAGTCCAGTCATGTGTAATAAGGGTATGTAGTCCTGATTATTACATTATTTGACATGGTCAATCTTACATGTCTTCAAAGCAGACTGAAATTTCAGCAAGAAAGGGACTCAGCAAGGTGGCAAGATTCACTCCAATTCTAAGTGTCTGAGTGGCCTTTCAGAGGAAGCAGCAGAGCGTAGACTCTCCCAGTTAGTGGAGACTCTGCGGGTAATGAAGACTAGAGCAGTTCATAGTGCGTCTCAGTGTGGAATCAAATGAACCTGCTGCACATGTATAAGTGGAAAGAGCTGCTTATGTGCGAGAGAGGTATCTAGAGGGAAGTGAAAATATAATATCGAAATGTGGAGAATCTGTTGTGATCTGTTAGTCTTTTTCTGAGAGTTTTAAAGAAATGTATATCCTCAAAATAAGACTTGTTCAATAGTGAAGGAGAAACGGAAAGGCTCCCAGGCCACAGGAGAGTCACAGATGCTCCTTTTCACTTGACAATACATGTAATCCAGGAACAAGTGGAGTGTGTCTGTTTGTCCCTTGTGTAAGAGTGGAACTCAATCACTCGCCTAGTTGATAAAACTTGATTTCTCTCTGGAATTGTTGAGGATGACAGCCCTCAATCATTTGATTATGACTTAATTTAATCAATTTTCTGAAAAACACTGAAAATCCAACAGTGACCCTGGGGAATGCAGTTTGCTGATGCATTCAATATATTGAAATAAATTAGCTTTCTTTTTATGTGGTGCAAAGTTATTTCAAGTTGAGGAGCATGGGAACAACATTGGGAAAACAGCCAAAGTAACCACACATAGCAGCAGACTTTGTGCACAACTAGTCGATGGTCATTCCCACCATCTTGCGGTTTGCTCTCCCCCAGCAGTGAGAGGGACAGGCCAGCTGTGGCGGTGGCTGCAGTAGTGAAGAGGGACAAGCGTTCTATGAGTGCTAGCAGTGAAGAGAGCATGGGGAGCTGGTCCCATATAACCCCCGAGGATGACCCACACGAGGAGACCAGTAGTTTTATCCAGCTGAGCGAGGGGTCAGTAACCGTTGCTCCTTAATACTGCTCCAAGTGCTGCTACTCCCACCCTCACCCCACTCTCATTGGCCCATTGCTACTGACACTTGTGCTCCCCTGTGCCAATGCCAGTTTACCTCCTGCTGCTGTAATCGCCACACCTGCTAAGGCAGTATGGCAGAGATCTCACTCCCCAAAGCCCTCTCCATAGCTTACATATAGCCTGCCTGCACCCCACGTACAACTACATGCAGTAGTAGGCTGCAGTGGTACAGCGCTGTCACCTCTCGCATCAAAAGCCTCTGGTTGAGAACATTCACTACACCATTCTCTACTTCATCAAATTCTCATTTGTATTAGCCAACCACACCAACTTCTTCAACTTTTATTAAACAGCCTGGAGTCACTTCTCGGTGCTTGCTAGTTGAAATGAGCTAACAGTATAAATGTCCCTGCTTTTGACTTTACCTTAAAAACTGTGTTGTGATTATGGACCAGATGATATTACAAACACCAACGTAAGCATTATAAATATGACATGTGTGAATTAGAGAGGAAAGAGAAAGCTGGAGGGCTCCATGTGTTCAGTGTGGCAATGATAAAAGCTACTTGCTTTTTGCTTAATTAACTGCAAGGGTAGTTGTATGCAGCATCATTACACTCGCTACTCTTTGCAACCTCTCCATCTACCTGCTTATTTTACCTCCACCTCATCCCCCAATCCATGTTGTGACGCAAGGGCACGGCTGCCAGCCCTGCCTGTCCACCCTACCCGCCTAAACTACCTCCAAATCTCCTCATCTTCATATTCAGACAGGCTTGCTGCTAGACAAAAATCACCAGCTCTCCCTCCTTGAGCGTCCGATTCTGCTGCAGCTGCTATTTATATGTTAATCACCAGCTAATGAACAACATGACCTGGTAATTGTCCTCTTCACAAATCAGCGATCATGTCTGATGTCTTGAGAACATGCGGATGACCCTATCTCTTGTTTTTAATTGGTTAACAGGAACGGGACCAGCAGCGCATCCAGCCTAGGCATGGCAGACTTGGATTCTTTTTCTGATGTGCCCACTCAGAGCACAGTAATCAGGTAACTGTCAGTGTCACAGGCCGGTGCTGAAATATTTCTCATTGATGTGTACCTCTGATGCCTATAATTAAATTTTTTCTAATATGACAACATGTCTGCAGATAGTACACTGCTTTTTCAAATTTTCTCCCCCACAGCGCAGCAATCAGGTGACATGTGACTATGAGAGGCTGCCGGACTAACACTCATGCACATAAGAGATTATAGCTTAATTACGTATTCTGTTGTCATACTAGCACAGATAAAAATGTCCTATTTGATAGACATAAAAGCCTCTCCTGCCTGCACCTTTCTTCTATTCCATCTATATATCTATCTCAACTGTAAAATTTAAAACATGTTCAGATTAACAGTGTGTGTGTGTGTGTGCGTGTGTGTGTGTGTGTGTGTATATATATATATATATATATATATATATATATAAACACTTGCATTAAAGGAATAGTAAATAGTAATAGACGTTTTGGGAAATACTCTGATTTGCTTTCTTGCTGTAAGTCTGAAACATAACTCCCCGTAAAACCACCATGTGTTGTTTTTACATTTCAGTTGTTGCACGGATTAAACAAACAAGATGTAACGTGTTAATTAGTGAGCTTTAGAGTTGCTGGTAGGCAAATGTTGTTGCCTTCGGGCAGAGCCAGGCTAGCTGTGTCCTCCGTTTGCAGTCTTTGTGCTAAGCTGAGCTAACCAGCTGTTGGGGGTAAATTCATATTTACCATACGGACATACAAGTGGTATTGATTTTCACATCTAACTCTTAGCAAGAAAGTGAAAAAGCACTTTTTCCCAAAAGGTTGATGTTAACTTTCAACTGTTATTTTTTTCTTCCTCACAGCGAGGAGAAAGAGAGAGGCCAACTGGCAGGAACGAATGTGAATGTCTTGGGTAAGTCTAGTGATGGATTCTCATGTCATCTCAATGTTATCACCTCCTTGGTCAGATTTAACATCTCCCTACTCATCAAGAGCCCTTGAGTGACTCAAGGTACAGTATATGCTGGGACTGTGTGATTAATCAATGCATGTGCTTGAAAAGTAAAAATAATTCTCCTCTCTGAAATAAGGATGGTCATCAATCATTTAAAAGGGCCTGTAGTTCTAGAAGTGTCTCAATACAAAGTTTAATGACTTACACTCCAACAAAGATTATTTCAAAGTAAAACTGAGCCCAGGATATTTTTATTTTATGAAGATGAACATACTGTATGATTACATGTCAAGGTTTGGCACATTGGCTTGTTGATGCCCAAGCAATTGTCCGTGCAGTCCTACAGTGTTTTGATGATGACAACATAGTTAACATTCAAGGTGTGTTATGTAGGGACGCCCTCCTGCTACAGTATGTCCTGTCACCTTTGATTTTCTAGAGAGCAGTGCTGTGAGGACAGCAGGCGGCGGTGGCAACCTGAGGGTGCTGTTGGTGGTAAACTGCGACCTTGAGCCTGAGTGCGTGGACTCAGAACTGAGAGTGGCCCTGCAGTGGATTGCTGCCTCCGAGCTGGGCCTCCCTGCTCTCTACTTCAGGAAGTCCAAAGAGAAGAGGATTGCAAAGGTAAACACAGCTTGAAAAATAGTGCTTCTAACTAGTTGAGTAATATTATGGATAGCACTCGCACTGGGGTGTCAGTCAGAACGCACTGAACAGGAGACAGGATGGAGCTTAGACCATATAGTGATTGATTTTTTTCTTAATACAGCACAGCAGTACAGCAGACCCAATTATGGCATGAATTAAAGGCAGGTGTGTTGTTGATTGGACATTCACACACACAGGAAAAACGAAGAAACATGCCAGATAACCAGGAAAAGGTCTGTTCTGAATGAGGAATGTTGCAGCAATGACCCGGGATGAGCGCTCGCTTCCGTCAGATTATTGCTCGGGTGCGAGCAAATGTTTTGGAAGTCCGCCTAAACAGTCCTGGACTTTATTACGAAGCTGTTAAATCAAAGGGGGCTCATTTTTAACCCAAATGTTCCAGATTGTATAGTTTTCTTTGATTGTTATTACAGTTGGAGAGCTATAGATTTTAGAGATACTGAGGTTTATAATAAATACATGGTTGGATTCATTGTGTGTGTCTTCTCTCAGTTCCAGAAGGTTGTCCATCTGATGTCTCAGAAGGCGTGGAGGATTGCGGACTTGTTCAGTGCTGTGCTTCAGTTCTGTAAGCTACACGAGAAAGAGGAAGAGGAGGGCCGGTCTCTGTCCAGCCTGTTTGATTGGCTGTTGGAGACCCTGTAGGGTGGACTGACAACAGAAACACACATGCTCACTTATTCACTCACACCTCTAACATGTTCTCAACCGTTCGCCCCGTCCTGTCTCATCACACCAAGTGTCTCCTACTGAAAGCACAAAGCGATCATCATACTTGAGAAATTCATACACCTCAATCTGATCATGGAAGTTGTGTTTGTTTTGTATGTTCGTAATCATGAATGGACTGGTCTCCCTTTAATAAAAGCATGTTTTTGTTTTCAGATTCACCTCTCTAGTGAGACACACACAAACACAGAGCAAACTGTAGGTGTACGGGTTGGACATTCCTGATGGGAATGAACCAGCCTTCGAGAGATTATAGTCAGCAGGTTTTAACTGCTCCAGATTATATATAAATATATATATTTCCAGAATCTCACAACCAAAATATGTGCTTATTTATTTATTCCAAATGAACACACACGAAGCAAAGTACCAATAGAAGACAGGAAAATCAGGTTAAATTCTTCCCACAACTCAACATGCTCAAACCTTTTGTATCAAAACTACTTTATAAAAGAGGCTATGTAAGGAAATGTAAGCCCAGAAAAAGCTCTTTCACTTTCTTATGATGGCCACTTAGAAGTTCACATTTGCTTAAAGTAAGCAAAATACCCATATCTTTGTTTTGTTCATTGGCCAACATACCACCACTGTTGTGACCATGAAATTCAGTTCTAAGTGTGTTATCTTGTTAATGTTATTTGAGAACTGATTATTTTGGATAGCTGTACTGTATATACTGTAGATTTGGAACTGCTGCACCTTGGAGTAGTGAACTGCTCTCTTTAGCTTTTACTATGTCAGGAAGACAGAGTAAGGTTTGTAATGTTGAATTTGTATGTGAATTTGGTCTGTTTTCTCGACTTAGTGGTACTCTAGTGTTAGCACTGGGAACAAAAGCACACGATTCAGCTGTAAACTCTGTCACGGTAGAACTGAATGTATTTAACTTTTGACATCAATAAATTTCTGTGATGTGAAATACAAGCAGTCTTGATCATTCATAACATTCAGCAGAAAGGCAACTGAACATTGTTTAGAAGCACATTTATCCACATCAGTATTACACTGTATTGCCTGGCTTTCCCAAAAGCATGTCACAGATGCAGCAAGAAGTTCATCACAGTTGAATACCAGCTAGGGAGCTACTGAATAATCATTTGTCATTGTATTGTGCTTTCAGAAAATACTGCTTAGTACAAATCACAGAAATGTACAAGGTAGTGGGAACAAAAATATCAGAAGATTACCTCTGTTAGCTGATAATGGGCTCATGAAGATGAAACATAAGTAAGCATTTACAGTAATACTCACTGTATGAATATGATTAGAATAGTTTTAGTACTGCAGTATGTAGTACTGAACAGAAACAAAATCTGGGATGTTTACAGCTCACACAGCTGACCCTAGCTCATACTTGCTTAATTTAGAAACGGTTATCCTTACAATCATGGTCAGACAGTATTTTAACAAGCGTCAAAGAACTAGCCCGGCATTTTGGGAAATTTAGCATACTTACTGTCCTGCCAAGCGTTAGATGAGAAGATTGGGACCATTCTTTGGGACCAGTCTGTTTGTTTAATAAGAAGCTAGAGCCAGAAGATGATTAGCTTAGCCTAGCATAACAACTAGAAGCAGGGGGGACCAGCTAGCTTGTTTGTTTAATTTGCAGCAAAAACAGAAAAGTAAAAACAACAAGTTGTGGTCTCATGGAGAATTATGTGCACGTTAATAACTGAGCTTCATAGGTGCTGGCAGGCGTATTTGAACTTTGGACAGAGCCAGGCTAGCTGTGTCCCGCTGCTACCAGTCTTTATGCTAAGCTAAGTTAAGCTAATTGCCTCCTAGCTTTAGCTCTAAACTTGACACACAGACATCAAAGTTCTGTCAATGTTGTCATAATACTCTCAGCAAGAAAGCCTATGTCCCAAAATGTTGAACTATTCCAAAAAAACGTTAACATTAAAGTTAACATAATGTTAACGCCACAGTAAAGAAAAAGCTAGGCTTAATTAGTACAGTCAGGAAACAAGTGAAGCTTCAAACAGATTCAATAACAAGAAGAACATGTTTTACCTCAATGTGACTGCAGATTTTTTCAGTTGGTAATCCACAATTACAAAGAGGTCCTGACATAAGGTCATACATGGGAAACACAAATTGATTGTTGTGTCCATGTATATGCCCACCTGAGCCTCTACATATTGAAGGGAAGGGTCAGTACCAGATCCGGCATGTGTTATCCTTGCTGCCTGCAGGAGAGCACAAACATGAACAGGTGGCGGCACAGAAGGACACAGCTGGCCGCTTGTCATCTACAATGTGCAATTAAGCATTTGTGGCAGTTTATTTGCCGCTCAAGGCTACATTTTAGCAGCGCGTGGTTGTCAGATGTCTGTGTGTTTGTCAGATGTGGGGCGTGTGTGGGGTGGGGTGGGGGCAGCGTGTACCTGTAATGATAGTGTCACCCTCATAGTTGAAAACACAGGAGAAGATCTCGTCGGTGTGCCCCTCCAGAACTTGTAGGCAGACTCCAGACTGAACATCCCACAGACGAGCTGTCTTGTCGGAGCTGGCAGTCAGGACCCTGCTGCCCTGGGGGCTAAAACAGATCTACCAAGAGGTAGAAAACAGAGTTAATCTCATTCAGAGGTGGGTGGGTGGGTGTGTGGGTGTTTGCCACATGAGTGAGAAAGAGAGAATGCTGAATAAGAGATTATGCCAGCAGTGGTGGTAATGACAAAGAGAGGGTAAAATGAAGAAACATTTTCACCAAATCAGCATTATTCCACAGGTCATTCAACTTTAAAATACGTAAAGGATAAAGAAACCAGTGGCACTCTTAGTGAAGAGTATAATGAAAATCATGGGCGAAGCTGATTGTGTTAGATCCCAGGTTTATCGTTCCCTGAATGGTTCTGCATCCCCATAGTGAGGTAAAGGAATAGAAGAGATGATTAAATGAAGCTGGCTCTAGATGGCCATGAAAGTAAAGTATGTTTTTATTTAAACTCTAAACGGAGCACCAAGGAATGACCCCAGGCAGGAAATGGAAACTGACTAGGGAAGAAGCTGACAAAGATAGAAGACTGGAGGAAGAAGATGAAAGAGGAAGCTATGACAGGTACAGGAATGGAATAAAAACTGTTTAAAACGGACAGAAAAGAGGGAAAAAAAGAGAAAGAGAACGACAGGAAATAGACATAAATAAAAGAGATGTGGCCCAATTCCACAATACATCCTAATTCTAACCTCATCTCCTGAGTTGTGGGTTCCCGCTGCAAAAGTTACAAAATGATGTATACTTAAAGTTATTAGCATACATGCTAAAAGAAAGAAGGAAAAAATGTCTTGTATAAAACTTTTGCAAAGCCAACTTTGGTAGTTCTTTACATGAAGTGCATTAAGTCCTCAGTTGAACTTTAAAGTAACACATTTAGGGCCAAAAATAACTTTACACCATGCCTGCAAAGGTGCCACTTACTGAGCCATCTTGTTTCATCCCCTCCAGCTTTAAAGCGCTGTTCTGTAAATGTGCTCAACAAATGTCACGACACAATGTCACATTTAAATTATGAAAAATCTTGTGCAAATGTGTCATTTTGTAAGGATTCCCTTTTACTAGCAGGGACAAAACATTTGAAAACAAAAGGTCTTGTGAATTCCTGACATGAGATTCTTTATACAGTAGAATCCATATAGAAATATGTGCAGCTCTTTAGAATCAGTCATTCCATTAAGGTACATCATTTTTCTCAAATAAAACAGGTAAGGTAAATTAACTAGAGGAGAGGATGAGACATAATTAAAGTTAAGCATACAGAACGAGAGACCCTGTAATAGATGGAGAGACCAGTAAAAAGAAAAGCAGGGTCATGGTTAAGAAGTATGGAGGGAAGGGGGGCAAGGTGTCCTGTTGGGGAGGGATTAGTAGGCTATCATAATCCTTCATGCAGCCTATTTATTACTGCCTGCCTGATGCCTTTGAGTAAACAGAGGGAACTTCCCAGCCCCTAATACACAGATACCCTCTGAGCAAGAGGGCACACACACACACACACACACACACACACACACACACAGAGCGAGACACTTGGAACATGGTAAATGGGTAAAATCACTCTCATTAAAGTACAAGGTCAATACAGGGTCAAGAAAACACACACCTTATGCCAGTGTATGTGTTTGCTTGACTCAACTAATGGTAGGCCACATTACACTGGGTTAAATGTTCTTTTTGAGGATGTGTGATTACATGTGATGGCTTGGGTGCAACATTTAGTGCTCTGAGTTCAAAGGCTAATAACACAAGGTCAGACCATGCTCACTCATGGCCAGGGATGACAGATGGTGTTTGTAATTTCTCATGGAGATCTACCTAGAAAACATTCACGATCTAGTTTGGGACACAGAGATTCAATTTGTCAGATGATCATATGTCCTACTTATCGAGATTTACCATGGGACACAGTGAGCACGAAGCACCCTGAAGCCTGGACTCCTGTCCCTCCAGTTCAGCATCACACTTTATCCCATGTTTACAAGGCAAGTAGAGGCAATATCCTATTTACCACACTGACCAGGAGAGCTGTAGCTAGAGACTGAGGGTATTATAAATAGGTAGAATTTGATTTCCTATTGCCATGTCTGTTAATATCAAACGCTGACGGAAAGTAAGTGCGGCCCATGCTATTTCCCAGCCATAAACACAATCTATAGGAAGCCGAGGTCCTGACTCACTTCTGTGCTACTCTGTTCCACTAGCCTTCATCACACAATGTATGACTATGAAAAGCTGAAACATGAGCAAAGATTTTGATACTTTACAGCTCTGGATATCCTTAGAGAGACAAGGCTCTTATGGGATATATATTCACCATTACAGAATGCTTCATTGTCACATCTTTGTTCAAATGAGAACAAGTTTAAATTCTACAAGTTAGAACAATAATAAATGTACCTTCTCAAAGAGACAAAACCCTAAAAAGAAAAAAACTCCTTACAAAACTGCATTACAGAACAGAGGCTAGCCCGCAACAGGGGTGAGATGTTGGCTCTCTATGGTGACATAAAACAACTTTTCACAGGCTACGGCAGAGAAGCCATTTTACATGACTTACCTTGGAGATCTCTCCATCATGGCCCCCCAAAGTCACGAGACACTCGTGTGTGGTTGCACTGAAAACTCGTGCTGTACCTGACAGAGACAGGGACAGGCAGGGTTGTTAGTGTACATGCACTGCACTTTTTGTCACAATGTTGATTTTGTTCCATTTAGGTCTCAGGAAACAAGAATATAATCAACAAGTAAAACAATCTAGAGGCTTTAGAAAATAATTAAATTTTTGCAATTTTTACATAAATCTCAGGCATGCGATCAAAACAACACAAACTGGCTGGAGAGAGAAAGAAAATGTGTAATGATACAAAATGATAGAAAATGCACCAGTATGTATACATAAATAAATACACACCATCAGCAGAGGCAGTAGCAATGAGCTGGCCACTTAAATCAAAACACACATCTAGCACCTCTTCTTTGTGTCCAACCAGGGTGGCCACACACTTCCCACCGACTGCCTCCCACAACTGCAAATGCATACGCATAACACAAAACACGCAGTGACATAATCATACATACACACACAAACTAGGACACACATGCATGTGAACAAAGACATATACATGAAATATGCTTGCATGTAGCTGTTAGCTGTCCTAAGTGGCTTTATTTGAACCATCTCCCCTAGAGGGATGCAGTGAGGTGGATAATTCTTACTGGTGAGCATGACTCATCTGGGCATAATTAAGGAATTAGGATTTAATTTTTCTCCTTTAAATGATAGAGACCTTGGAGACAGGAGGTGGGGAGTGACGAAGAGGAATGGAAGAGGGTTAAATATGAATGACAAGAGACATCCATATCAAGTACCTTATTTTGCAATAGTTTAAAAAGCTAAACGAATGACCAAAGTCTGTAAAGAGACGTTTTGGCAAAATAATTGTATCTGAAAGAGTCGAATAATGATAGTGGGTGATAGTTCACCTTGCAGGTTTTGTCCATGGAGCCGGTGACTATGAGGGAGCAATCCCAGTTAAACTGAACATTGCTGATTTCCCCCCTGTGACCAATCAGAGTGTGGACACGTCTGAGAAGAACAGAAATGAGTCAGTTGTGCGCTCCTGTATGCAGAATCTATAGGTGCTTTGCATGCACTGTACAGTATAAAAGATGACACACTGGCACAAATCGACACATGCATTGCAATAACAACGATGATGATGTCTGACCTTCCTGAAACAACATCCCATATAGCAACTGTGTGGTCAAAGGAGCCAGTGACAAGTTGATTCCCCACCGTGTTAAAGCTCAGAGAGAGGACTTCTGCAGTGTGACCCTGGATGAAATCAGAAAGAGAACATTATCCCTCACTGTCTCATTTCTTTCCTCTTTTAAACTCCCTCGCTTTCTCTCTTGCTACAGTATGTCCCTGTATGGATGAAAATGCACATCAAAAACACCATTTAATATATTAAAATAAACATACAGACTTAAACCTTAAAGGTAGGTTGCTGAATTCTTGAAAAAAAAAAGAGCATATGCTTAAGATTCTGCGCACAATTGACTGCTGTCTGCATGATTGATTCTTCTGTGTCAAGTACTAAAAGAACAGAGAGCGCTGCAGAGGGTTCTCGATGAGACAGAGTCAGCCAGCCAACCAGTCACACCGTGGACCCACGTGCGGTCTGCACATCAAAGAGAGCTAACTTCTCCCTTCAGAATGGGTTATATGTGCTTTATTAAAGAGTTGCAGTTATATTCCCCATCAAATCACGGGGTTGATATGTGGCGGTAGAAAAGGCACCGGACGTCAGCAGCGGTAGCAATGCTCAATTTAGGAATAATTACTCTTAGAAGTGAAAAGTTAATCAATGCTTTATTAATGAATGTCCCGATAACAGGAAAAAAAATAGCAAGACAGACATTGGATTATAGTAAGAAACGATATCTCACAGTCAGAGTGGCCACCTCCTCCCCAGTCTCCACATCCCACAGCTTGGCAGTGGCATCCATGCTGCCGGTGGCCACCAGGGTACTCTGGGGGTTGAACGCCAGGCACACCTACACAATACAAAACTCTCTTTTACAGTCACTAATGTTGGATTCTGCTACAAAGCCAAAAAAAAAAAGATTTGGCAGACCTATTTATTATCTAAGCACTAAACATAATGCCAAAGTAAAACCATTAAACTATGCCATTTAAATGCTCAGTTGGCCTGGGACCCTACTGAAGGCACTGCAGCGTAAAAGTGTGCATAAATACTGACTGAGGTAAGTACAGCAGCCTATAGTGTATGAAGCAACGAGTGACTAAAAACAAACAAAAAATGTAATAATTTTCACTTAAAACAGATTGTCATACATACTATTTCTGCCATGTGTCCGCGAAAGGTATGAAAACATTTGCCCGTCTCAGCACACCACAGTTTGCAGGTCTTATCAAAAGAGGCGGTGGCAATCTTGTCTCTAAGATTCAGAAAGATATAATAAAGCAAAGAAGAACTGATGAAAAGTACCACTTGAAAGGCTAAATAATTCATCTGAGTGTCAATTATCGAGCAATGTCCTCAGATGCTATGAATGTTTTGCTGAAACAGCTCCTTTACCCATAAGGGTTGTTGAATGCAATTGCATACACCACATTTCTGTGACCCTCCAGAGTGTGCAGTTCTCTGCCTGAGGCTGTGTCCCAAACTCTACATGTCCTGTCATAGCTCCCAGTTATAAACCTGCCGATGATTCAAGAGAAGAGACAAACAAAAATAAATATACAGCGTTTCCTCCAGCATTACTCCAAAATTCCAGGCCTTTGTGTGTTGCAGAGAAACCTACCTTGACCCTGATTTGTCAAAGGCAACATTTGTCAGTGGCAGTATGTGTGCCTTAAGCTCCTACAAAATAAAACAACAAAAAAGATTACAAAATATAACCCCCAAGGCAATATAGAATTTACTTCATTTATCTTTAAGATTACACATGTAATACCCATATACAATTACTCTGACTTTGATGTAATAGCAAGACCTCTCCCTCCTCCCTTTCTTACCTTAGACTGCATACTTACTTGGCTTCTAATTCTAAGACTTAGTAACCGAACCACTGCTGCTCTCTAGTGCCTCTTTGGAGAACTGGCTAATTCCTAACTTCCTAAAAATGTAAATAACATTCAAAAAGAAAGATCTGGGAGCTAATATACTGCTGTAATTAGCTGATGTTGCCAAATATTTCATCATCTCAACTACCTGTGTGTAATAAAGTAACACAGCTTTACACAGAAGGAAAAATCCACTAGCATTTCTTTAAGTTCCTCAATCTGATGCAAAATATATGTGTCATAGAAAAATGAATGAACAAATGTCTACACCAATTGGAGCTACTTTGTTAAATCTGTATGTCATTCCACTGTGTTGATGTATTGTCCAGTAGTGTAATGAATGAGTCTGACCTTAAAGAAACAGAACCTGTGCTGGTCCTGCTGGCCCTGTTTCTGCTGAAGTCGAAGGATCAGCTTTTTGACCTGATCAGCCCGGGACTCTGTGATCAGAGGCTCAGATAGCCTGATTTCTGCCAACAACTCATCTGGGTTTGTTCTGCATTGTGAGAAAATGCAATGTTTAACTTTAAATCATCGGCCACTTAGAAAAGTGATGACAAAATCATTTTCACTGACAACAAAAAAACTAAAAACATATATACAGACTAAACAACATATAATAATATGAGCTGAACGGATTAACTTTGGTATCTCCAAGGGGAAATTGATTTGTAGTGTGGCATAAAAAAAAAACTAAAAAAAAGAAAAGAAAGAAACATTAAATAGGGTATATCAAGAAGTAAAGCTTTACTACAAATAGTACAACTTACAGTCTAACTCAACCCTACATGCAGCAGCTGTTTTTACTGTTTTAGGTGTTTAGTATCACATTCAGAACAGCGGAAATGTAGTTTGGTGATCATCATCAAGCTAGGGCTAATTTGAGACATGTCAGACGAGTTTAGTAATAAAATGACTATTTGTAAGAAATGAAAAACACTCCTTCAGATGGTTATTATGACACCACGCAGTTATCAGTGTTATTAGCTAACTTTGTTATCTTATAGGAGACAAACTCACGCACCCTGGAGTCAAATCCAAAAGATCGATTGATTTCGTCCTCAAATATCCTCCTTTGTCGTATTCCAAGATTATACCTGATAGCAGAAACATGTATTAAACAAGGAAAGGCCACTCACACCGGCTGAATTGAGTCGAACAGCGGTAACTAACACTAAAGTTAACTAAGCTAACCAGCATCATGGTTTCGGAGCTAACGTTAGTGCTAATGAAGTTGTTGTCAAAGTCGAACACATTAATGGAGTGGAATATTCCATTAAAACTAATGTAAATGTTGAAACAAATCAATTATTTGTATTACCTGGTGGATAATACCTGAGAAGGAACCGCTTGAGTTTCATGTTGCCATATATTTTGGCCACTTTACATCACCTATCAACATACCGTTGCTAAGGTGACAGACTCGCGGCACCGGCCCGCGTGCACTTACAACGCATGCGTAGTAAGCACATCGACACCGTAAAAAAACTTGAAAGACAAGTCGGTTGAAACAAATAACCAAGCTAGGATGTTGAATACTGTGACTGTATTTTCACATCCTGGTGGAATTACACAAGGAGCCCGAGATGATGCAGCATAGCGCTCTTGGCTATAGCAATGGCAGGTGCGGTTTAGTAATGTGGGGCCCCCACATCATTCAGGCTCTTGCCTGAATTTTGCTAGTAGTTGCTATATGATGACACATAGTAATATTTTTGCACTTAAATTTTTATCACTGATTTATAAAGCTGTTTACCGAACTCTTTTATGTCGTTGAAGAATTGATGAATCTCTAACTAATAACTTCTTATTAATTACTTATAATTAATTATTTGCCATTGTGCTGCAGAAGGGGAGTCAGTTTATTACCAGACTCGATTTGCCTGCCTCTGTTTAACAACAAGAAGTTCCCTTTCCCTCTGTCTTCTTGTCTTCTGCTTTGTTTGATATAATCTATCACAGACTGAGAGTTTTACTAATACCTGGAGTCTGTACTGTTTGACTGTATGTTCTCTTTCCTCCTGCTCTCTGGACCTGCTCTATACGAAGAAGTGCCCTGAGATAACTTTGTTATGTTGATATGGCACTATATAAATAAAACTGAATTGAAAGTCTAATTTCTTCACCTCTCAGCTATCCTTACAGGTCAAAGTCTATCACTCATAAACTGTGACTAAGGCCGGAGCAGATCAGTAAGATTGTATGTGTATACTCTAGCTACTGATGAATACCGATAGCCCAGGTGGTCAGACTTCAAATTAAGACCAAGGTGCTCAGGTTGCACTCTCAGGAATATAAACCAAAGACGATCTATTGGAAATACTGCCGAGATAAAAGCATGGGCTGTTGGGCCAAGCTGAAGTCCTCTGCCTGGGCTTATCCCACTGCAGTCCTGGCACTCTATGGGTTTTTTGCTAACTGCAGAGCAGCAGAGCCCTTCCTAACACCATACCTAATTGGACCACACAAGAACATCTCTGGAGAAGTGGTAAGAATGGCAGACATAATGTTATAAAACATGTACACTTACTCTACAGTCGGTGTACATGAAGTACGGTATCTTTTATTAAGTGCACTTTTATGAGACCCAATGCTCTTCAGTTTTGACTGATACAGAGATATGCATGACAAGTGTGCATGGATCAGCATTCTTGCTATCTGGTACTTGTTGTTTCCCCACAGGTAACCAACTACCTGTTCCCTATCTGGACATACTCCTACCTGGCCTTCCTTTTCCCCGTCTTCTTGTTGACTGACTTCCTGAGGCATAAGCCCCTCATTATGGTACAGGGGCTCTTCCTGGTCACCAACTACGTCCTGCTTTGCTTCGCCCCGGGTCTTCCTGCTATGATCTTCCTTCAGGTCCACTAAAACACTGATTAAAATGGTTGAAAACAGTTGAATAGTAATAATGTTCCTCGTGTAACACTTTCTTTTACTCATAATAATCTAAGCTGCAGTATGTAAAATTCAGAAGTGCACTTGGAGTTGTGTGCCCTGACATACAAGGTTATTAAAAACCAAAAATATCTTATTCAGATAATGGAAAGGACTATAGCCCTTCTTTTCACGGGCATAATACACTATTGCTGCACTGTTTCTTATTACCCATTAAATACTTCTACAGCTAGCATGCATTATGTTATACTTTACTGGTACAAGGTGCTTCATCATAGGTTGAAATCTGTTGAAAACTGTTCCATCCCATCAACAGGTCAACTACGCTGTTGTGACTTCCACAGAGGTGGCTTACTTTTCCTACATTTACAGCGTGATTCCAGTTGAGAATTACCAAAGAGCCACTGGTTACCTGCGCAGTGCCATGTTGGCTGGATATACATTTGGTGCCAGCCTGGGCCAAGTGCTCATCTCCTTTGCAGGTAGGGCTTCCCAGCTTTTAATACTGAAAAAATAGAAAGATATTAAATAAATATTGTATCTCAATATTTTCTCCACATCATGATTAAGTATACTCCTCAAGGCGGATTATAAATAAATATCTCCTAATACAAGATGTTTCAAAATCTGCCTTTCCTGCATGTATAGCATGTATAACTGCAAAGAAAATTAAGAAGGAACTGCACTGAACTGTGCTTTAAAACTTCAGGAAGCACTGATAAAGTATGAACCCTAATCAACAGGAGTGGACTACTTTTACATCAATGCTGTCACTCTGGGGATTGTAAGCATGGCTTTCCTCATCTCCTTCTGGTTGCCCATGCCCCAGAGGAGCCTGTACTTCAGAGGGAAAAAGGCTGCATCTGTGGGCTCGAAGTCCCAGCAGAAGGGGCCGCTGGGAGTGGACGGGCCTGAGGAACTGGTGATGGATAAGGATGAAGTTGGCTCGGGGAAAGAGAAGATGGAGCATAATGGCAGTGCTGGCTGGTGCAGCAGGGAAAACGTGGCCGCAGCGGGCCATCTACTTTGGCAAAGCTTCAGGGAGTCGTATTCTTCCAGGCATTTTCTTTTTCTTATTATATATTGATACACATCACACTCATATATTTTATTGGACCAAACAAAAGTATTATTCATTGTGGTGTTTTTCTATAATGTATTCATGTATTACTACTTTTTTTGGATGGTAGAAATAGCCTTCTAGTTAATAATAATTATCACCATGCAGGCATTTAATCTACTGGTCCCTGTGGTGGGCTCTGGCCACAGCTGGCTACGTGCAGGTTTTCAACTACATCCAGCTGATGTGGGACCATATAGAACCATCTGCCACATCATCCATCTACAACGGAGGTGTAGAGGCTGCGTGCTCTCTTGTGGGTAAGGCTGGTTGCCGGTGTGTGTGTGTGTGTGTGTGTAAGAGAGAACACCATAAAGAAAAGAAAAGAATGAGCTTTGGGCTGAGTGCCACAGGGTAGGAAAGTCAGAAAGTATTAAAAGAGGGACTAATATACAGATTTGTTGACAGTAACAGAAATATAGAACATCACCAGCTTTAACTTTTAAATAAATATTACCTCCCAAAAGTATTATCATGAAAACCGAACATTGTATTAATAAACTAAAGATTTTAGTTTTCTCTCCCCCCAAAATGCTCACAGAACAGACGTTTCATAGAAGCCAGGGATCGCTGAGTCTCACAGCATCGTTCCAAGAGCAGGAACCAGGAGTTCAATTAACACAGGGGAAAGGCAGATGATTGCAGCACAACCACATTATATAGAGCAAAATAAAATTGAACAATGTTATTAAAAGCTGCCAAGTCTGATGGCACATAGACCTATAAAACCTTGCAATTAAAAGAAAACAACCAGGCCATTCTTGGTTTTATGGGATATCTGATTAAATGGAAAATGTGTATTGATTTTGAAAGGGAATAGCAGCACCAGGGTCCTGCTGGCGTATGCTCAACCTGGCTCAGCATGAGAAGAGTAATTGCTTCAATTAATGAGATAGAGTTAGTAGGTAATGGGTTCTCTGATTATTAGTAATAGTGATTCCAAGAGCCGGGTGGAAGTGGTTCATCATAATAGCCAGGTGCGCTGGAGGGCAGCAAAGGGCATGTGTGTGCATATGGTTTTGTTTAGAGGCCACACCACCCATTGTACCAACGTTCAAGGAAAGAAATGTTGTGAGGGTTAATGAAGGAATCACAACAAGCATGCACAGGCACCGTGGAGGTGTTGTCCACTAGAATGACAGAGTAATCTTTCTCCTCCGTTGGCCAGGTGCTGCAGCGGCCTTCTCCGTGGGCCACATCAAGGTGACCTGGGCCGTGTGGGGAGAGCTGGCATTAGGGTTGTTCTCAGCCGTGGGGACAGGTGCTGTGTTTCTGATGGCATTCACCAGCAGTATCTGGGCATGCTATGCTGCTTATGTCGTGTTTAAGTCCTGCTACATGCTTCTCATCACAATCACAATGTAAGTTCACTGTTGAACATCTCCAACCAAACTTATATTCTGCAGTGTTACTGTGGGTTTTTCCTCTATAGATGAGGGAAGCAGAGCACAAAGCCTGAGGCAACATACTCAACAGCTAACAATTGTGGTTGTATCTGTAAAACAAGCTATTCAATTTACAAAGACATGGAAAGAAAAACAGAAACTACTCATTTAAGAAGCTGGTACCAGGGAATGTTTGGCATTTGAGCTTGAAAAATGGCCGAAATGGTGAAATCAATCATGTCAAAATAGTTGCCGATTCTTTCAGCTCGCTTTTGTATTCCTCATAAATATTGATGACAGTCCAAGCATATAGAACAGTTGTCTCAGAAATGATAAGCAATTTGTCATTTTAGATTTCAGATCGCATCCAACCTCTCCATGGAGTGCTACGCTTTGACATTCGGGATCAACACTTTTGTAGCCCTCTCGCTGCAGACCATCATTACAGGCATTGTTGTTGATGAAGCTGCACTTGGAATGGACATTGTGACGCAGGTATATTTAAACACAGGCTTAAGTATTAAAAATTATTATTATTAATATTTATTTTATTTTAATGGCAGCACTCAGGTATTTAATTTGGCTGTGTCAAGAATGTAAGCAGCATAAGCTTTCTGTGAGGACAGGATGACACCTGGTGGTCATTCACGGTTGCATACAGACATGTTTGATGAAAATCGAGCCATAGCGTGATTCAAATAATGTTTCTCTGCAGTTCATCATCTACGGCAGCTACTACGCTGTCATCTCGGTGCTGTTTCTGATTCGAGGGACCTACACCTGCGTAAATCAACGCAATACTGAGCGCACAGAAACCAAGAAGCAAGAGACCAGCGTGATCTCTGCTGAACGTTTCTGACCAGGGTCAACAAACTGTTACAGTCTTGATCTGTTCCACTTGTTTATGGGGAATAAAATAATCATACATCAACAGCATTACTGTTCTCGAGTGTAAAACTGAGCATCTTATATCGTATAGTTCCCCTTACATACAATAATAGCCTTCAGTTGCTGACTGGCCCCATGGGTGTTATCTAATTATCTACATTAATCTACTGAAGAAGTCAAACAGCACAATAAAGCTTATAACTCATTAATGAAGTACACTAAAAGATAAAAATGTGTTTGGTTAACAGTTTAGTTTGCAACACGTGTATCTTGGCTTGAGCTGGACCGTCACCAAGGTTGTGCTGCTCTCTGACCGGGCTATTTATTAACAAAACCCTCCCTAACAGTTAAACAACTTTAAGTATTTCCCACAAGAAGGCAAGACAGAAAGAGAAACACGCAAAGGAATTTAAACACAGCTGAATCAGGTAGAAAACCAGCAGAAGATGGAGGCTGTGAGGAGGTGGAGGGCAGACTGGAGGTATCCCACTATTCTGCTGTGCATATACGGATTCTTCAGCACAGTCAAACCCCTGGAGCCTTTCCTCATCCCATACTTGACAGGGCCGGACAAGAATCTGACAACGGAACAGGTATAAAAACGAAGAGAAATGACAAAATTATTTTAAATCATGAATCAGAAAAATATGATAGAAATCGGACAGTCACAAGAAGTATGCAGTATTTTACTTTGCCACCAAAACCTGATATGCGTAATGTACTTACTTTTTAATTCTTGGATGTGTAAAATTATGACAAAACAACAAAGTTGGTCAATCACAGTAGAGTTAAATACAGTCTTTAGTGGTAAAAATCCAATCATGGTTTTAAAAGCTGATTTACTGCTATGAAGCAATACAGTGTCCTGCCTTTTCACATTTATTGGTTTTTCCTCATCAGGTAAACAATCAAATTTTCCCAGTGTGGACGTACTCGTATCTGTCTGTGCTGGTGCCAGTGTTCCTGCTGACTGACTGGCTGCGTTACAAGCCTGTGGTGGTGTTCCAGTGTGCCACCCTCTTCATCACCACAGCAATGCTACTCTGGACAAAGAGTGTAGCAGCCATGCAGGCCATGCAGTTCTTCTACGGGGTGGTGACAGCCAGCGAGGTGGCCTATTTCTCCTACATCTATAGGTCAGGTACTGTAGCTCAAAGGGCAGAGTAAGCACCAGTGCCGCCAGGTGTCGAGGGTCAGGGGTTGGGGAATGTTGCATTGTTGGGACAGACATGACATTGCTGAATGTGTTGTTTATTACAGCATGGTAGATCTGAAGAGGTACCGCAAGGCCACCTCTTACAGCCGCAGTGTCCAGCTCCTGGGGTACACAGTGGGCTCTGTACTGGGCCAGCTGCTTGTCAGCTTCGACCTCATGTCCTACAACAACATCACGGTATTAACTCTAGTTCTTACCACCATCGCTCTCCTCACTTCCTGCCTCCTACCAATGCCACAGCAGAGCATGTTCTTTCACCGAAGATATACTGGACAGAAAACAGCAGCAGGGGTTAAAAAGAGCCACGCAGATGGGACTGAGGATGCAACGGAGCACACAAGCAGATCAACAGTATCCCTGGATAAAATAAGAGATGAAAAGGTGGAGAAAAGAGGAGAACCAAAGGATGGAGCAGAAAAAGGGCCTACGGGTGAGGACCTTGAGTCGTCGTTTGGCGGAGGGAGCTGCAGCCAAGTCCTCATACAACTGTGGAGGGACTTTCGCCAGTGCTATTCCTCCAGACAGCTGCTCTACTGGTCAGTGTGGTGGGCAATGGCCACCTGCGGCTATAACCAGACTGTCAACTATGTGCAGGTCAGTTGAGTAGGAAACATGACAAACTAAAGTGACAATTACAAAGCCACACACCTGCTTTCTTTGTACATTTTTATCAAGTGATCACTACCTCCAAATTACATAAATGATCACTGCAATATACCCTTGCAGGTGCTGTGGGAGCATGTGCAACCTTCACAGAACTTCAGCATCTACAATGGAGGCGTGGAGGCAGTGTCCAACCTGTTGGGTAAGTAACATAATAGAATTGGTTCCAGTGCAGAATACAGACCAGGAAAAGGAAAATAGCCAAAGTTAAATAGAACCCAGTGTTTAACTGTCCACTTGTTGTGGCCACTATATGGAATGCGGTTTGATTACAAAAGGGGAATGACTTGGTGATATTAAACCCATTTTCTCAGCGATTATTCAGTTGTCATCTCAATAATAATCCTGAATTGATGTGTTTTGCAGGTGCAGCAACAGCCTATGGTATAGGCTTCACTGAGGTAAGATGGGATCAGTGGGGAGAGCTGGCCCTGGGTGGGTTCTCTGGACTCGGGGCAGCAGCACTCTTCCTCATGACCTTCATCGACAACGTTTGGGTCTGCTACACTGGTTACGTCATTTTCAAGTGCCTCTACATGCTGCTGATAACAATAGCCATGTAAGAGCGTTATACGATTAAAGGGGTTGTTTTACCCCATAATTCATACCTAATTTTATTGCAGGCAGAACAGAGAAAAATAAAATTTCAATGAACAAAATACAATGCTTCCTCTTAGGTATCAGATTGCAGCTGACCTGTCAATGGAAAGATATGCACTGGTCTTCGGAGCAAACAACTTTGGAGCATTGGCTCTACAGACAATCATCACTTCTGTTGTGGTTGACAGCAGGGGACTGGGCTTGGGAATCATTCCTCAGGTGAACAGTCTGATCACAAAGCATCAGTCAAGTCTTCTGTAGATGTAGCACAAGTGTTTATATGTCCACTCACCACTGTTACAAAAGCATATTGTCCTTTTTTGTTTTCCTTCACAGTTCACCATATACGCCAGCTACTTCTCAGCCATCGCTGTTGTTTTTACACTCCGGGGACTGTTTACCATTTGGAGAGCACAGAGAAGCAGCAAAGAGTCCACCCCTTCAGTCAACAGCGAACCTCCAGACTCTGAAAAACACCGTTTCTGAATACATACCAGCTGAGCTGATCACTTGTGCTTTTGGTCCCCACATGCTGGTTTAAAAGCAAGAAGCCTCAAAGTATTGACTGCAACATCATCAATATAAATATTGTTTTTATACAAAACAAATATACAAGGTTTTCATACATCCATATAAATGAATGGTTTGGTCATTTCTTCTTACTTAAAATTCATTTTAATATATATATATATATATATATATATATATATATATACTGTATATATTTACATATTAACTTAAAATTCTCTAATACCCAATTTAAGTGGTTTTCAGCTCATCAGCCATTCCTGTTGTCCACTTATGGATGTGGTTGACTGTAGTTCAGAAGTGTTGTGACCTGTCTGCTGTCAGCAGGGCAGGGGATGGCAGAGAAACAAGTTCCTATGATGCCACTTTCTCTCTCATCTCTCACCAACAGGATAGGCTTTTTTTTCTTTTCTTTAGTGAGAACAGTTTACCTAAAATGATCCTGCACAAATAAACAGTTTGGTTCTTCACAAATACAGTAAGTGGCAGTACCCATTAGCTTTTCCAAGCAACAGTTCTGTCTTAACAAATCGTGTTAGATACAAATACTGATATGCATAAAGAGCTAATTTGCTAAAAGAAAAAATGAATATGTACAGAATTGCAGCATAATGAATGGGATATACTGTATGCAATAACTTAGTTTTCAGCCAGTTTGATTATACATTGTGGTTCAGTAGAGGCCAGTTCACAGGTTAAATAGAGAAGAGGGGACCAACCTCTCCCTCTACACACATCACTTTGTTTCGTAGCCATTGACAGTGTCAGCATGACTGTCATATTGTTCCATCTGTGACAAACTGCGATAGAAAATATAAATCCTTACAAACATTGTGTTTTTAAAGCTACTTGTGAAACAAAACAGTGCAATAGGTGCAAGCGCGCCAGTTGTTGACCCTGTAGTGGAGCTGATTAGATGGATTGCTATAAGAAGGGATTCGTCGAGGAGCCTCCGGCTGGATATTGTGCAGATGGACCAGCACCCTGGAAGGAAAAACACACAATCAGAAAAACCTAGCACTGGGGGTGTGGAGTGAGTGAGTGTGTGTGTGTGTGTGTGTGTAATCCACTATCCATTAATATAAAATGATTATGTCTACTCCAAACACTGGTGTTTTCATTATTAGCACTGACACAATAGTAGCAATGGCATCAATGGAACTAAAAAAGGAAGAATAAAAGGATTCATCTCTATGAAAAATAATCTTGGTCAATGAGATCGAAGCCCCTTAATTCCTCAGTAAGCAGAAATTAGTTTTATACAAACCAGGAAAGGGTTGCTAGAGATCATAGGTCCAGCCATCGCCTGCCCGAAAGGAGTCCCAACAGGCTTGGCCTGGCCAAAGGCTGGATATCCTCCACCTGAAAGACATGGTCATTTAGGAGATGTGATGGAATACCCACCCAATAAATTAATTATAACAACAACAAACAAAAAAGGACTCATGTTGGACTCAATCACTCATGTTCAAGTGAGCAAACCTAACCCAGAATAGAATTAGCATGACTCTATGGCATTAATTGCTGAAATTCCAAGCTTGAATTTCAGCAATTAATGCCGATATGTCTACATCTATATGACCTACACACAGACACACACCGTTGGGTTGCTGGGGATACGCAGGAGGCTGCGGAAACGGAGCCTGGCCAGGAAACGGTTGCTGGAAGGTTCCACTAAAGCTGGTGGGGAGGTTGAAGGCTGCAGCATTCCCAAACCCAGCTGGCATACTCATGGAGCCTGTGCCAAATGATGCTGCAACACAACAGGACAGCAACAGGTTACAGAAGCCACAATAAGACATCTACAGGCATATGACAAAATAACCTATTGCTTCAGTTTATTTTTATAATTAAAACAAGACTTTTACAGCACACACACTTGCTGACACATGAGCTGGCACACATCAGCAAATAAATAAATAAAATGCAAATACTAAGATGTTATTAACATTAACAGTTTGTTATAAAGTAATATACAAGAAGTAAACTTAAATGAGTGAGATGATGAACAACTAGGAGTTACAGAACAGGCAAGAAAACCGAACAAGTGCTTTGCTTTAACAAATTATGAAATAGAACTGTATCAATTAAACTAGGCAGAACGTTTTGTCACTATCCCTTTTGCAGGGGAATAACTACACAGGTGATTTTGTAAGTATGGCTCCCAATGCCAAAATGGTTCATTTAACTGTATCTGTACAGTTTAAAACACATGCAACTGTGGATTAAGGTTTGTCTCCAGAAGTCTTAGGAAACAGACATGAGGCGTCAACACTTGCACCAGTGTCTGACTTCAGATGACTACACAGGAGCACGACATTCCCACAGTACAACAGCTGGAATCAAACCGTGGCAAGTAAGATATCTGATATTTGGTAGAAATGCTACATCCAATGCCCACTAAACAAAGTCAACGACTGGAGTTACAGTTAATTGAATATGCAAGCAAATCCAACGTGGTTACGGCTCAAGTGTTAGACTCAATGGTTTTCATTGTTCTGACGGGGGTTTGATCATTGAATGAAGCATTTTATGAATGAATGACTAGATGATTCTCAGTGTACATTACAAGGCATAGTTAGTTTTATTAATTGAATGTCTTCAAAAAAGTTGGAAGAAAGTTTGTTTCTTCTTAACTGATAAAAAGGAAAATGTTGAGGAAGCCATTATAGGGTGGTAGGGCACTGCCCGTCTTTAGACAAAAACATCTAGATACCACAATCAAGACATTTTAAATCATAATGAATTTAGTTGACTAATCACCCTGTCCATATGAATGTGGAAATTAATTATTGTTGCTTAACATAACCAAGATTAATTTTATACTCGATTCATCCCATTCTTCCCTAGCTATTGTATGTTTTGTCAAACCCCATATGTCTGAATGTTGTGATTGCTTTCACCTCTACAACATTTTCCTGATAGATTTGCTAAAAGGAACAAGAATGCACTGCCAGAGCAAGGCACAAGAGCAAAAGAGAAGCAGAGCACACGGGAACCTACCAAAGGCGGGAGGGTAACCCTGCCCGTGAAGAACCCTCATCAAGTCTGTTTAGCATGGCAAGGACAATCAGACAGAAAACTGAATCTCAATTTATGCACTTTACTACTTACTTTATCTCTCTTGGCAATCAGCACTTTTTCATGTTATAATATTCTCTTGTACTTGACTGACTGGCTGCCTCTGTGTTTGACAGTGTGGACTGTGGAATATTGATTGCTGCCAAAGGTCGCCACTTTGGGTGTGCAAGGATATCGAACAAACACACTTATATATAATAATATAACACACTTGCATTGTACAAACAGAAGGATTTTAATCTGGTGTACTATATGTGCCACACACACACACACACACACACACACACACCTGCTGCTGCTGCTGCTGCAGCCGCCATATTTGCTGTTCTGCCGTTGCTCTGGAACGGGTTGGTGGGAGCTGGTGCTGGAACAACTCCGGCATCTACAAACGGATTAGTTGACTGAGCTGTTGAAGAGAGGTATCAAGTCACCAAACACGTGTACAGAGTGTGAAACTGAACAATAAGGTGAATTATAAACATGTCAAAAAAACGAAAGCATTGATTTATAGAGGGTGCACCTTAAATCCCTGGAACACAAATATCTCCTGTTGATGACCTTTTCAACATAAGTGCTCATTGGATTTGTGTAGAGTCCTGAGCATTAAAGTGATGACGTTTCCAAAACACTGCTGTACATTATAGCACATACAGTCCACACTTTTCTGAACAAAAAGTACCTATCACTAGTGAAGCAAGATGGGTAAGAAGAAACAAAAACCTCAGAGAGAGTAAAGCATATCCATGTCTGACATTACATGACGATATTTCACAGAATGAAACTTTCTGCAGATTGATGATCAGCCCTCATTCTCTGATCACATCTGAAACCTGGAACCAAGAAAGTCCTCAAGATCCCATTAGGGTACAGAAGTTGTCAACTGTAAAATCTGACGGATCCTGCTATATCTACCTACTGCACACTATACTCCTCGCCCTTGGTTGGCCATTGCTTTCAACATGACATGAATGATTTTAGTTTGGCAGCATAATGAGCACAAACCATCGCAAACCAGCCTGTAGGTTCACTTACCTCCGAAAGTTTGAGCCATGCCAGGCAGGGCCTGCTGTGCTTGTGCTGTTGACACCCCGGCCTCTGGGCCAAACATGACCCTGCAGTAAAACAAACTCAACCCATAAGCTTCTCAGGAAAACCAAGAAAAAAAGACCAGAGACCACTGAACAATCCTGTGTGTGGTCACTGTTTGTCTATAGGTCAAGTTGCTTAGTATAATACGTGTGTGTGTTTAGTGTCTCACCCTTGTGAGGTGCTGGTGGTGTTGTAAACACCAGTGGCAGGGGCTGGGGAGCTGAAGACAGTATCGAGCTCTGCTAGAGCAGCATAGCGATCCCCCCCTGCTGGTAGCTTCTGAGGAAAACCACCCACTCCTGCTGCTGCCACTGCAGCTGAGCTCACCCCACCAGGAATACCACCTCCTGGAACACAAGAACAGAACAGCAGAGCAGAGTTTAATCCACCTCAACTCAACTAATCCGGAAGGAAAATTAAAATATTAAAAGTCCGGAGATAGATGCCATATTCAACCTAATAAAAATGGTGGGGAATAAATGTTTAATCATTAAGGAATTTGCATTCTCTAGCACAGAAAAACAGTTTGTAATACAAACAAAATAAACCAGCAACAACCCAGTACAATCCACAGAGGCCAGAATTCTGACATTAAAACTCCAATTCCAACTCCAAATGAAACCAATACATATTGCATTCTTCAAAGCGAGGAGGTATTTCCACCATGTGGCCTGTTGTCTTTACACAGGCTGGTTCAGTAGCATTGAGGCCAGTGGGCAGATTTTGAAGGAAACAAAATTTGATACGGTAATCTCAATATATATCCAAGCCTTGACTAAGCCAAAAATTAAGTGAAACAGAATTAGAAGATTGCTGGAAAATGTCAATCAACTCTGTTTTAGGAGAGACTATGCCTGTCCCTGCATTGGGAAAAAGAATCATATGGACTTAAATCTAGACACTTGTTACATAATGTTTTTAGTTTTGTCAACCGTACCATCTTTTTGGGTCAACCTCTATCCCTACAATCGAGATCTATGAAAACAGGCTAGGCAGGAGAAGTTTACCTTGCTCTGTTTTGGCAGAGCTTAACACGTTATCCAGGTCAGCCAGGGCTGCGTATCTATCGGCAGGGAGGCTAGTACTCTGTACAGCATCTCTGCCAGCGCCTGTGGAGTTACTCTGGGAGGAGGAACTGAAGGATCCAAAGTCAGCACTACACGATTTTGGGAAGTTGTCAAAATTTGCAAAATTGGCATTTGCTAGTCCCCCTGAGGCGCTACCTGCATGAAAGAGAGAGATTAAAAAGTCATAAGGGGGACCTTGATTGTTGGTTTTGACTAACAGCATCATTGCATGGAGGGCAAAAGTTGGGCTGGAGTCAGGCTGGGGCTGTCGATACCTTAATTTTATTTACACCCCCTTCTAAAACATATCCTCTGCAACACTGCACTATGCTGGCTCTCCGTTAACCTATGAACCTAAAGAATGCATAAAATTTGCATTTATTTGGTAAGAGGCACACGATGTGCAGAACAGCACTTTTCTTGAGTGCCTTAGTTACATCTGAGTCCAGCACCATACTGTGGATCAATGAAGTTACAGACAAAACCAAGCCGAAATGTATCAACAGTGACATTGAAAACAACTTGATCGTTGAGTGGAAAAGATGTTTAGTCTGTCAGCCACACTGTAGGCATTTCTGAGCTCTGAAATGACTAAACCATCATTTTCAACCAGATCTAAGATTGTTACTAGGGAAACAACTACTACACATTAATCATTGCTTTGTTAGAGCAGAAAAAAATAAAGGAAACCGATAAATTAACACCTTTTTTTCCTGAAAAAAAATGTGCAAGTATGTTCAAGAATGGCACCACTGTAAATACCTATATGTGTAATTTGTAGCACACCTATGCTAATTCTGGCACCTCTTCCCTTTTTAATGTTAATTTCAGGCCAGATTCCATGAGTTTTTTTGCATACTAAAGATCTTGGTTAGGGTGAACCGATTTGTTTGGAATGCAATAAATCTTTTTAAAAAAAAGGTGTAATAAGTCACAATATTTAATGCTTAACAAAGCATAACAAAATACTTTGGATGCTGAGCTAACTTGGACAATACTGGGAGATCCTACAAGAAAACACTAATAAGCATTTAAAGAAGCATTTGCCATTAGTACATATAAACCTTCTTTGATCAGTAGTCTTCTGAGGAACTGAAAATGAGGGGCTTGAGAATACGAGGCACATCTGGTATTTATTAGCTATGGTTTCCTGACATCTAAACCTTTTCAGGACAGGATACATTACAAACAGTCAATGACTATCTGGTTCTACCCCATTTTGTAAATCAAATTATGTTCTCTATGATTCTTTTTCATTCTGCATTGCCACCTTTTCATGACCTCTTGGTCTATTCTCCATAGAGGTTCTCAATAACAACAGCAGCAATCAAAGCTTATTGTAGCAGTTTTCAACTAGTGAGTACATCAACCATGATCCAGAGTTACAGACACAAAAAGAGCTACATGCTGAGACACACATTAGAGAGAGGAGGATCAGAGAGACTACACATTAGAGATGGTGGAAAGGGTAAAAGCTGTTAAAAGGGCAAACCCAGAGAGAGACTTACTGTGTGCACCCTGGAGAGGCAGAGCAGTGGCAAACTCACCCATACTGCGGCTGGATGAGAGCACAGTGAATGCTGGCAGCCAAAAAGCAAAGAGGGAGAAATGGGGCAATGAGCAATGTAAGACAGGGTGAAGAAACAAAAGAAAAAGACGTCAACTAAACCAAAAGGTAAAAATTAGAAGCGTGAAGTCAAAGCAAACCAACTGCTGCTGAATCAAAGGATGAGAAACACATGAGACGGAATGGACAGCTTAGGCCAGATAGCAGAGTCACTCAGTGTCTGTGAGAAAAGGATTATCTTACAAAGCCACCAGAGAGAGGGGAGCTTTATCCATCAAGCAATAGGCATACTAAAGAGATCACTGTGCAGCTCCACACGAAGATAGTTATCCACATACACTTCCAGCAGAGGGCACCGTAGTACACAACCATCCTGAGACTACGGGGAGGAGGCTTAATTGTGTGTTTGTGTATGAGAGTCACTGGTTTTGTAAGAGTATGCCAGAGAGAAGGCAAACTGCTCAGGTAAAAAGTCAGACAGCCAGTTACTGCTTAGCAAATAACCTTGTTAGTTTTACATAACCTGTATACCTCATGTTATGTAAAACTGCATGAAGGGCTCGGAGGGAAATATGGACCAGAAAACAAACACAGGTGAGATGAAGGCAAGAGCATGCCCTTTATTACATATTTTAAGACTGATGATTCTAGTGTGTCTGCACTGCCATGCACAGTATTTCATGCACCATGTCCTCTGAGTTTTTGGCCTTAGGCACATACCATGTAAATAAAACATCATGTGATCAACAGCAGCCAAGGACAATTTGTTAAATTGTTTTAGAAAACAGAAATATGCATTATAGCATTTTTATTACTTGCCTTGGAATTATAAACCCAAGTTTCAGATTTTGCTTTCTTTCATTTGGACAACTAGAAAGTAATGCGACCATCTGATCGACAGGTCTTTCAAATTTTACACTGGATGAATGGACATTGCACATATGGAAAGGTGTTACAACAGTTAAAATACGAATGGCAACAAAACAGGTGAATTGACAGAAAACATGGCTGACAATCTGCTGCATGAGATTAGGTTGTTTGTGTCTAGCCTATATCTACATTGTCAAATGTGTGTGTACATAATTATTAGGTTATTATTAAGTTAATATCTTTATGTGAGAGTGATTTGGATGTGGGCCATTGGTCCAGTAAAGAGAACTTGCTCTACCTGTATTTGAGGGATGGAATGGGGCTTGGGGTGGTGAGGGGAAACCACCTGTTGACCCAGAAGTGCTCCCGAATGCATCAAAGTTAGCAAAGTCTGCATTTGCGTTGGCATTCTGTGCTGCTGGAGGTGGTCAGGATGGATTCAGACAGGCAGATGAGCAAAACAAAACAAAACAAAAAAAACACAATGAAAAGAAAACAATGGATAAGAGAATATAATGGAATTATACATATAATGACAAAAGGCATGGAGGACTGACTGCAAAACAAATACAATGGATTATGTGCTACATATGAGAGATAATCACAGGATGGTGTCACATAATAAAATGCATACCTGCTTAAAAGGCAGGCAAGATAGTCTCATGTTCACCCTCTCCCTGAGATACTGTCTGGACCCCTTGCTGAGTACATGGCATATACAGTTAAGTGTGTGCGTAGCACTACACACAATCTCAGCAAACATGAGCACAGATGTACACCTCTATGTGGAGATGTGTGGATGCCACTTTAGTCACTCATTAAGGGTGGGTCTTAACATAATAGCCCTATGTTACATGCATTAGTAACCATGGAGATATGTCTGTCCATAGCACCTCCAGTACAATAATGTATGGCCATGTTTTGCAATCATGGAGGCATGTGGCTGGTGACACTTAAAAGATTCTGCATGATCCTGAGTCTAAAAGAATGTTAATTAGTTAATTAATTAGAGTGCAACATCGATCAGTAAGCATGCAGCCGAAGAATTTCAAATAGCTGCAACATTGCTTGACATCTAGTGTTCACATCATTTGTCATACTGTTCTCCACAAAAAGAGGAAGATATGCCTCCATGTACACAACTCTGAATTTGTTTCAGCTGAAATGTATAAATTTTTCCTGTAAACAAATGAGGTGATTTTACCTGTAAATACATTTAACTGGGTTCAACACCATAACTGTTGAACAAAAACATGCATGCACTAAGCCCTTTATGACATAGGATTGGATAATCCTGGTACAGCTTGTGAAATGATGTGACTAAGACAACTTCCACATTTAAAAAAGGTTGCTCATTTCCTGCATTGCCTTAGTGCTTTATGTCTCAGTAGATCACTTGCATGTGTTTTTATCATGTTGAGATATGTATTATTCTGTCTTCTCAACTGGTGAAATTCACTATGTTATAACTGGAATGTAAAAGAGCACACAGACGATTCAATGTGTTTTTGCCTTCAATATATTTCTCAATCATGTATTTGTATGTTCCTTACTTGTGTGGCTGTTGAAATTGGCAAAGTTAGCAAAACTGGAGCCGACGCCAGCATTCATGTTGGGCGGGGCAGCAAAGATGTCTCCACCCAAGTCACTGAGGAGGTCAAACCTCTTGTCATGGAACTGCTGCTGATGGGTTTGTCCACGGCTCACCACTGGAGACTGGTGGAGACAGAAGACATATTTAAAAGCTGCAGGTATGCATTGGTCAGCATGCATAAATTACTATATGTCCTTAATAAACTTCACAGAAAGTGTAGGAAGACAAGAAATACAAATTATAAAAAAAATCAAGAAGCATACTTTGATGAATATACTGTATAGTTAATATAATAGAGCTTTATTGTCAATATCACAGTATGAGCAGTACATACATAGATATCGAAATTACAGTTTCCTCATGTCCCAACAGTGCAAAATAAAATAGAATATGTAAAAAACAAAACACAGCAAAACGTTCTGGCAATAATTACTAATTCAACATGTGCACGTGTGTGAGCACTACATAAATCTCACCTGATTAGGTGGGGTGTTCTTGTTGAGGTGTAGGGAGGGGGCCGACTCCCCCAGCAGGGATTTGAGTGGTCTAACCTCCGGGGTGCTGCTGGTGCTGCTGTTTGAGGAGCCAGAGATGGAAGCATGGACGGATGCCACTACCTTGGCCTGCTCAGGAGGTACGTACCTAGGAAACAGTTCACATTACATGCATTACATCACACTGCATGCCAAGTAGCTGTCAGAAATATATCACCAAAAAGAAATTCTATACACACATACACATTTAAGCTAATGGCTAATTAGCTAATGGGATAATACTTAAGATAAACTGACATTTCTAAGGTTTTCAAAATAATGGTATCACAGCCTTTGATATACAAATCCAAATGTGATAGAAAGGTAAGGCAGTCCCAAATGCTATTTTTGAGGCTTAGAAGCTAGCAAACAGGAAATGTCTCTTTGAAACTAACAGTTATAATAGTGGTACTATTACTGGTGTGTGTGTTTGTGTGCTACAGGTGAGGCGAATGTGAGTGAGAATGCCTGTCAGCCACAAATAGTATCATGCTGAGACATGCACCACTCTTTGCATTTCTCATTTTGGTCAGACTTCAGAGACAACAGAAGAGATGACAGAAGCACTAGCACTAGCTAAACTACCCGGGGTAATAATCGAATGGTCGACTATAAAGGTGCATAGTCTAAATGAATATCTGAATATCCAGAAAAAGAACTACATTTACGTTAATGATCTGTCACTGTACATGACAACCTCATCTGGACAGTTTTTTTAATGGAAACAGTCTAGCTGCATAAACTGACAGTCATACTAAATTAATATTTACTTTTGATGACCAACCCCTAAATTGCAACCTTCAATATGACAGGCACTTGTTTGGAATTAAACCTCATACATACAACCTATAACTTCATGTGACTACTCTATCTTGCATTTAAAATCAGCTTGACTGTAAGGACATATATTCTGTGCATTTAAAGAAGGGTATCTGGTGGCTTGTTTGAGGCCAACTGCTGTGAGTTGCCTGAGACATTCCAAGCCAGAGAGAAGAAAAACACAAAGAAAAGCTACATGTCTGCGCAGTGCACAGCACATTGCCAGAGGATTGCTCTTATCTTTGCACTGCCAGCTTGTAAAACTGACTTACCATCTCTTCTTCTCATATTTCTCTTGAAGGAACTCCTTGACTTTCTGTGGTTCTCTGAAGTCTGGTATCGAGGAAGTTCTGTCATCATAAAGGCTGAGCCAGATCCGTTTACATACCTGGAAGACACAGAACCAGTTACAACAATAGCACACACAGCAAATGAGTACCGGGCTTGTCATCTTCCATGATTAGCCAGTTAAATGAAGCCAACGTGAAATAGTGGCACAAGGAAAAGAAAAGATAAGCCATGGGTAAACACAGTGATGATATGGTTTATCACCTTAAAGCCATTAAGTACAAGTTAAGTTGAAAAGAGTGTTTACTAATGTTTTCAAAATGTAACCATGTGCAAATTAGACCAGGACCATAAAAAATAAATAAATAAATAACAAGGCAAATGCAGGTTGCATTGAACGTTGCATTCCTAAAGTATTTGCCTAATCTTGTAAAGCAGGGTTTGTCAATTGGTGGCCCACGGCCACATTGAGCATGACAAAGCTTCCCATCAGGCCCGCACACACACACACACACACACACACACACACACACACACACACACACGTTATGTTGTACATACGCTTCTGCTGCTGTTACATCTTTAGCTTTAATGAACAAGCACGCTCACTTTTTCTTTCAAATTAGGATTTGCAACTGTTGAAAATACCTGTTTCATCATTTTTTTGTGTCAAGTGCTCTCTGTGGAAAGACAAAAAGCAACTTGAGGGCGGTAGTATTTATACAGAAGCCTTGACGGATATATGCATCAGTTCCAACCTTGAGTCTCCTGCATGTCAACCTGCCCTGCCACTTTGCTGCAGCTTTTAATAGACTGTGCTTCCCAGGTGGCATTGCTCTATTTCATACTCCATTTATCAGAAATGGCAATTGAATGATCATGCACTTTGGTTCCTCTGCAAAACTAAGTATGTATAAATATAATCCATTAAATGTTTGCATAAAACAGTAACTAGGTCATTGTAATGTATTGCCCCTTTAATGGCACACTCACAGCCCTGACATATCATTGTCCCATTAACTTGTTATGGCTAACATGTTAGCAAACAATTGCCTACTTCCACATCCAACACACACAGAAGAACATAATGATCCCAGGGAAGTCCTCTGTCTGGCCACCTGATGAAAGTATGTTACAAAATTCACCGGCCTGCCAGTGCTGGGTTGGTCCCCACCAAATCCTGAGAAAATATCTGGGTCTTGTTTGGCTTTCTTCACCAGCTTGTTTCTTACTATTCTGGCTTCACTAATCATAGCCAAGCAAGAATCATTGACAACTGAACTTTAAAACAATGATTTCTTTACTGAAAGGTAATGTCACACTACACAGAGACTTCCTCAAACAAAAAACTACCACGCACTAAGCACAATAGGCAGGAAAGCATTATGAGAAATCTACTCCTTTTCTACATGTAAACAAACTTAAACCTGTAGTGTTTTTCCCTTTAAATTGGTTTCTGTATATAAATAAGTTATGTAAATCAAATAAAATATATTCTAATTAAATTACAGAATATAATCTCCATTTTTTTAAGATTATATTTACAACACTTGTGTCTGCTGGTTTGTGCTGGACAGGTACATTACATTACATTTAGAAAACGCTTTTATCCAGAGCGACTTCCAAATAAGAGCTTTACATAAAGTGTCATGGACGGAAACAATAAGATGTCTTATCAAATAATATGAGTGCTGGTGATGAATCACAAGTGCAATGGGTAAGTACATCGCTGCCAGTGGCACTAGTCAGACATCTTCTTTTTGTATACTCTGTAAATATTGAGTTGCTGCTGCCTTCCACTCGGTTATTCGTCCTTGGAATAGCAACTTTGTATTCAAAGAGGATATGCTCAAGCCATGCTGCTTTTGGAAACAGGAAAGGTCCAGTGTTCAACAAGCCGCTGAGTGAGGTTGAAAGGGGATAGCAAAAAAAGAAAATCTGTTTCTATAAATAAATCACCTCACACCTCCAATTCCAAAGTCCCTCTCCAGCTAAGTGTCGCTCCAATTCTCCCCAGTTGTTTCCGAAAGGTTCCCAATTATTTTTTGTCACTAGCCCTTGGCCAGTTCATTTTAGGTCTGCTGATCTTTGTCTTGTGGTCACTGACATTTTTTTCTCCTCAGTTACACTTACTATTACTGATACTCTCTATCAGTGATATTGATACAGATATAGTAGTGCAACCTATAAAAGACTACACATATGAATCCAAAAGGAACTACATGAATCATTTAGTGGATAATACATTTACAGTGATGGCACAAAGACAAAATGTCAGTGTCATATTGTTTGTGTCAATTGAAAACATTTACACAAATGTTTCAAACTATTGCTGGTGCTTCAAAATAGCAATATGTTGTGATATGATGTTCAGATCATGATAGACCAAATGTGTTTTCTGGTGTTCAGCTGGTCCCTCAATGCTCCATTGTACTGTACCATTACCTGGCGTTGTCAGGGCTAATTACCATATCCAACTTTGAAACTTAGGTGACAGTTTGGTCCACATGAGATTCATTCATATAATTAAATATTAACTGAGTGGGAATTTCTCTGCCAAGGTGGCTGGCAACTGCAGCCCACCTAGCAATACATTGCTGCAGGAAATGCTGGCAGGTGCTGGATTGCTAGATTTGATAGAGGAGCTCACACTGTTTTGGGGGATTGGGAGCTGCTGCAGTCAGGTCATTGATGGTTAAATACTGGCATCACTGACTGCAGTGTGCATTGAGGAATACTTCTATAAAAATGTAAAAGCACTAAAAGTGACTGCAATATGAAAGAATGAGCATCCCACAGATGATCTCTTTATGGTAATACATTGTTATTACCTTGATCTACTGTCCACATAAGCAGATGTGGTTTCCATCTCTATTGTTTCCAGATTTTTAAGGTGCTCTTATAGTAAAGCAATGTCTATTGCTATGTCATCCATCTCATTTTCCACCACATCTCATGCACACTTAAGGGAAAATATTTCTCTTATGTCTTTTCATAGCTTGTGGGCGTAACCGTATCATTGGTAGCACTAACCAAAACTGGCTAAGGGCCTGTTCCCTCCCCTGAGATGCCTTTTCAAACTGTCACATGAACTTTCTCTTCTTGCCAAAAGCTTTATTCAGGGAACATTAGAGCTTTTTGGTATGTCTCTGTTGTGTGTCAAGGCACCTGTCTGGAGGCCATGAGCAGCCATCATCTCTTTGCATTTGCTGAATTCCGCTTGTCAGAGCAACACTAAGGGTGTTTTTATGAAAAGAGACACCAATTTTATTTGACAAAATAACACAAATAAAAGCCTAACGCCTGTGAAAGGCTATAGATGCAGTGTTTGCGTACACAGTACACTTTGTTTACACTCTTCTTCACACAGAAAGTCATGAACTGAAAGGTGAAACACAAACCGTCTGCAGAACAGGAGCAAGTTGGGCGATCAACCGATTAAAAGCTGAACTCCCAACATCAGATATTAAGCCTCTCATTCCCTAGATAGCCTTTGGTTTAAAGAACCACAGAAAATGTGAGTTGAACTGAGACGGGACAGTTTACACCGCTGCAAGTTTTTCCTGCAACGTACTGAAACAGTACTGTCTTGTCACAAATGTTTGGTCTGAACTGGACGGCATTTCACTACCACACTGTGTGTGACATAACAACCCTCGCCTACTCCTGTTGCCCCGTGGCCATCTCGAGTAACCACAATTGGATGATATGAAAACAGAAATAATCCATCCATTCTGTACCTTTTAGCACACACCTGACTTTTGACAAATCATTAGAGTGCCACTGTGTGCTGTAATTAGCTTGACAAGCTTACGGTACACTTAAGCCCAATCATGAGGCTTTAATTGGAGCCACGGGATTCAGCAAGGAGGCCAAGTGGACAGTATCAGGTCATCATTCCTGTGAAGTCAAGAAGGACTATCTGCAAATAGATCCGACACCGAGGTCTCTGCTCTGACACGAGGCTCTTTGAATCACTCATTCCTTCATGTCATCTCTGTTAATCATTGTATTTATAGTAAAAAAACTAAACAAATGCCCTTTATCAAATACCGACTGACAGTTTGAATTAATTAATTCAAATTAAAATATGAACACTAGCACAATTATTTACATTAAGATAATATTCAAATGCGTGTCTTCTCCACTATTTTTAACAACACAATTGGCTTGTTTAACACAAGAATATGTTTGAAAATAGAGGAAATGTTAGAAAAACATCCCATTTAAAATGTAAAAAAGGAAAAATAAGGAGTCAGCTTCCTTTGTGTGCGTGTCACAGTGATTTATCTTGAGGTTGCGCGGCCTCTGTAATCATCCACAAGCACAGGCAAAGCTCTGTTATAGAATTTAATTACACAGGCAGCGGCTGATGGGGATTAACTGAGGAAAAATGACAAAAAATGAAGGTTATTACACATGGCCATGGTAATTGTCCAATCTTTGGGGAAATATGACTTTTCCCTCAAACTCCCTTCCCTCCCCTGGAAGTAACACGAGACATTTGTAAGCGCAGGAAGCTTTTTGAAAGCAAAAAGGATCAGATCTGAGATGTTAAAGTAAAAAATCTGGAAGTAAAATATTTTCAAATCTTGTTTTTCAGTTACAAATCATGTAATCCACATTTTCAAATAATTTTGAGACTATATTCACTCCATAGTAAACCATCTACCATATTCCAGAAATTTGAATAAAGTGTTATAGTTCTCTCTTAGCCTGGAGCAGGCTAAGAGAGAACTGAGGGGGAGGCAGAGTACAAATGGAACAGCACAAAAGATCCTTCATCACCCAAAAAGAAAAGGCAATGCCCCCCCCACACTTGCTGAAGGGATTGGTTAACAAGTTTTTGAGGCTCACAACATCTTTCATTTTGTGCATTAGGCTACTATTATTAAGATGAACATTAAAACACACATCTGCAGTCAGGGCTCATGAAATTATATTTCTTCTCAACTGTTTTTCTATTTGACAGCACATAAGACACACTATTGTGTTATGTACCACACAACTAAAGATTGTTCATGGGAATTATTCAGAATTGTAATTGTGAAAGTATCAAACTTTGGTGGTAGTTCCACAAAGTTTGATAACAGTGCCAAAAGGGAAAGGTCAATACTATATGAACAGCAAAAGGTCAGATTCAAGCCATGTATCACATTACTCTGAGTACACCAGACAGGTAAGTTGATAGATAATTCCTTGAAAACCTAAATGAGTCGCTACAAAGATAGAAAAAGGTTACAGATTGTCATGTTTGCATTAAAATGGCAGGAGAAAGGCTTTTACTTTCTCTCAAACCAAACTGCACCCATGATAGGGCTGGGCAACTCATAGATAAATAACCAAACTATTATTATCTGTTAGACTATTATATGGACATATAGCATATTTTGCTTCGATTTTCCTGTTTTAGCAAACAAATACTTAGTGTTCTTTATGACTGAACATGTTAAATATATTTTACTTGGTTATAATCCAAAATGTTCAAAATGTTAGTGCTCCACTGTGAGAAGAATCATATGCACATAAGTGTATAGAAAATAGTAATAGTTTATTAATTGTTTCTGAGGTAAATGTTACAGTTAATCATTATATTGACATCTGTTACCTATGCCATTCATTTGCCATTCACCATAATGGCTGCCTTGAGCTAATATTTGCTTGATATTAACACTGAATAAAATTTGTTAATGTGATGTGAAAGGGTGACTAGTACTGCCAAACCCACTGAGAAGCAACACTAACTATGTAGTTCTACACAGCTCTCACTGCTCTCACCAAATCTTAAATTCAACTGTTTTCAGCAAACCAACTCAGACAAGCCAAGTGTAACTACCTGATCAACACCCAACAAAGTGGACAAGTTTACTAGTGGCTGGTGAACAAAGTCGAGCATCTTGTAAGACACACCAGTAGTTACAGGATTGGACATGGCAGCTGCCAAGTGGTAGAGAATAAGTCACACATTACACAGCATTACACGGGTAATTCTCTGACACAAGTGCCTTGAATTAATTTTACACGCCTATTAAGCAGAAAGGATTGGCTAGCACCTTGGGAGCTCCCCTCTCAGGTGCTTCAGTATCCACTGCTGGCAGTCTTTCACAGTGATACAGCTCAGGGTTATAAGACAACCCATCTATTGTCTCTCTATTGCATCTGTGTACAGCTACTTTGTGGAGCTTTATTTAAAAAAAACTAAGTAAGGGTAAGGGTTAAGCAGTGTTACAAGATATGCTTTTTATTATTTACTTTAAAACCAGGCCCGTGAAGATGAACTGTACAAGCCAAAGTTGAACACTGTCAGTGGAATATTTATATTACACCCACATCAGAAAAGCCAGACCAAACATGAAGTCTTGCACTAAAACATTGTGCTGGAGCTTTAGCTGCAGATTGCGCCAGTTTATTGCAATCAAACTGGAGGCAGCTGAGTTTCCCCTTGTGCAAAAAAAGTGTTATATAAATAAAAGGTTGCCCTGCCTTTTCTTAATTGCCTTGCCTTTAGTGCTGCCACGGCTCCAGAGGAATGTGCAAGCACACCAGATGGTGGTCCCTGCCCTCACTGCCACAGGCCATTCGATGCTCCTACAAATAAGTAAGAAAGATGCTGTTTAAACCCCTTGCTGGGTTTGCTGGCGCACAAACAGCAGGTCACTTTGACAGTGGGGCTTCTGTCTCTTCTCTCCTCATAAATCTGCAATGTTCTCACTGGACACAAGTTTCAAGCCTTTGCTGCTCTGCAGAAACGAAAGGAAGCGGGATGAAAGGCAGAGAGCTGAAAGGCCAAACAGCTATCTGGAAAACCTCAGGGTGCAATAAAACAATAGCAAAGCTTTTGCAAAGTATATACAGGAGGGATGACCAGAAAGTGCGTTTAGTTTAGTTCAGATGCTCATCCAATATGAGAGCAAGAGTAGAAATTGAATCTCCGTTTCCTGCAGTGATTCTAACAGGGCATCACAGAGTTATGCCACATCATCAGCACAAACTGTGATGTCATGATAGCCTATGAGGTAAACTGAAAGACGTAGGCTACCCATAGGGTTAAATAAGACTTGCCCAGGTCAAGCAATAGATTACTAAACGAATGTAAGAATATCTGCAGTGCACTGAATTTAAATGAAATTAGGTCTTTCACTCAATAACATCATCTAATGCATTTCATATTATGTACGAACTTAAGTAGTTTATACAATTAATCACTCCCATACATGGTCCAAATTGCATGGCAATTGCATGAACCTGTGTTCCATTTAATATTTTAAATGTAGTCTGTGTCCGTGTGCTGTGGGAGTTTGATTATAGCGCTATCCCTGCATTGAACCTGGGGCGATCAAAATCAAAGAAAGTTGCTCTCCTTTCTTTCTCTCCAACATCATGTAATGAAATGTGATGAAAAAAAAACCATAGGGAAGGACATTGGTTAATGGCATTTTGTTTGCATGGAAAGACACTTCCGGCAAACCTTGTGTGGCAGACGAGGCTAAACCGTTTCATGTTTATTGTGAAAAAGTCCCTCCCTACAGGAGTCACCCATGTCCCGGTGGCTGAGATGAAAGTTGCACTCAGATATACTTGATTTAAGTTCACAATGCTCCACAACAAAATCAGTGGAGCCGGCGGGAGTGCATGCTCCCCTACGTGTTTGCATCAATAACCACTGACACATTGTCTGTGCAAATCAATACATGGTGGCTCTGCATGAAGAAGTGTCAAGGCTACAAACACTGTACACAGTTACAAATTATTTATGTGGGGACTGGCCCTGCATGGCTTCCCGCTTACTGTTCACTCTGCTGGAGCTCTAATGGAACCACCAACAGGTTAGTAAAAGCCTGGGATGAAAGGTGGACATTTGAGCTAAATAAATGGGCTCCTCCAAGTAGGTAATTCTCCACCCAATCTCCTTAATTCAGGTTTTACACACCAGGGATGATTTTTTTTTTCTTTGTGTGTGTATGTGTGGTTAATTCACAAGTAATTTTTTTTTTTCAACATTTGTATTTGTCATGAGTACTTTCACACAGAACGCAGTAAATATTATGCAGCGAAAAAGCAACTTAATGTTTTTTTCAGAACAAGGTGGATTTTTCTGAGCTTTGGGTTTTTTAGGCTTTAGAAAATCTAGTGCATGGCAGGAGACTTTGGCCTATCAGAGCATTCCTATTGGCTATTCTACAAATGCAGATGCACGTCCTTCCAGATGGTGAAAGCCTGATTCAATGGTGGAAAATCCTTCAGAAAATCCTGAAATTTGCGATGCATTTCCACTACCTCCTTACCTGCAACGGCAGGAACGAAACAACACAGAGATTTGGGTTCATTGTGCTCGATGCCATGGTGCTCGTTGCAAAAGAGACATGATGGCAAACAGTGGGGAATTACTTTTGAAGGGGGACAGTGGTGTACATGCACCTACAACCAATACAGATGCCTAGATAAATCATGACAGTGAGACTACAGTAGAGTGTGGCTGAATGTATGAGCTGTACGAGGTCTAAGGAAGACGTTTCAGAGATTGGCTTCACAGAGCCAGATAAATGACCAGATCATTCATTCAATAACGTTTTAACAGTAAGGTGTATATGTACACACATATATATGTCTGTATAAACCCTATGATGGATGTACTTACAGCGAAAAAGAATTAAGCCAACATTGGCAACTTGAGGACTTGTGAGCCTTTAACTGGCTTTGTTATGAGTAAAATCTAGAAATTCAATTCTGGACTCTTTGGAATTCCAAATGCAGTATAAAATGGGAATAATATGGTATTTTTAAATTATGTATTTTATATATCTTTATAATTTCCTTTAAGTAAAAACACTGTTTTGTAGTTGTTTTCCCAAAAAAAAAAACAAAGAGCCAAAAGAATTTTGCATTCTAAACAACAATTCCCAAAATGAATATATATATATATATCCAAAAAAAATATTATTCATCATAGTTCGCTGCTTAAGCAATCCATCTTGATAGTGATGGTAGCAAGGTTTACAACAGACAGCAATCTTCCCAGCTTCTCCCTCGCACCATGTGGTCCTCAACCTGTGTGATAAAACTTCATCAACTGTTCCTCTTTACGCCAATACCTTCTCCACCCCTGTCCACCAACCCTCCAGTTCTCCTTTTCTTTCTGCCAACTGCCTCCAATTTCATCTTAACCATCACAATGGTGTATCTAGTCTCATCGGTAAATTGGACTAGGCCAAATTACTGTAGCTGCCTGGCAAGGCACAGTAGAGTGGGAGAAACACGGATTCAGTGGAAGTATTAGGAAGGGCTATCTCTGAGCCTGGAGAGGAGAAATTACCAGGAAAGTAGGGACGGCATTCCATACTTCATTAATCACCAGCCAGGATGACAGACTGGAAAGGCAGGGAGCCTGATTTGGTCTCCATCAAGCTCTCTTCTCCTTTTATCTCCTTTTTCTTATACACCTTCCTGTGTTTTCATTAGATTTACCTTTCCCAGCCTCAGTCCCACTTCTCTCCATTTTCTTTGTCGCCTCCCACACGACCACCCTGTCATTGCTTGTCTTTACCTTCAACCGTAACACCTAGTTCCCCCCATGAACCTCATCCAGAACAATCTGCTTATCAGTTGTGGAAAGACCACAACTGATATTATATTTTTGGAACATCTTCAGTAATGTACAGCCATTTGTGCACTGCACTTTCCAGAAATCACATGGCAATCAGTAGTGAGCTGGATAAAATCTGCAGGTATGGCGCTGTCCAGTGTATACACCAATCATCAACTATCTCATGCTGTCACAATTTGTCTTTGGCAGAAAAATCAATTAAGTGTAAACCTTGTCCCTGCTGACCACTGTAATGTCTGATCAGGTGAAATCATTCAGGGCGTTGCATCATATGGCGACATAGCAGGTGTGAGGCCACCAAAGAACAAAAATGTCAAATAACACGTGTGTAAATTAATAAGCACATATCTGAACTCTAAATCTGCTCATCTTTTCACTTTGTTTCACAGAAGTCATGAAAGAGACAATATTGTGTAGTGTTACATCAAGTAAATATTCAGCTTTTTTCAATAAAATGTAAATGTTTTAAGATACCATATAAAAAGGTGGAGTGACTATTGTAATATCTGGATCAAAGACATAGCATTGAGGAAGACATCCCGTCTAATCTTTGATTTTACTGTTCATGGTTTGTAGTGACTTAAAGACAAGCCATGTACAGTTGCACTGCTCCACCCCTCTGAGTTGCTACGGCTACCCTCCGATGAATTTGTGGTTTCTACATTGTTTCTGTAACAAATTTTAGGAGCTGCTCAGTGACTGAAATGTCTGAGTTACAGGTAATAAATAATCCTTGTTTGGGGGCTATCAAACATCATGTGACTCTAATTTACATTTACAGTACATAATTATATAAGGATTCTTTTTTTCTCATTTAAATCTTGTCTAAAAAAACTATACACTGAAATGTCATGTTCGTTATGAACTTAATGTTGAACAGAAGAATGTGTGACTGCTTTTGCTGCTATTTTTACAATATGCACGTGGAAAACAGCAATTTTCTGCCAAACAACTCCAGGTTCTAATTCTAACTTCAATATGAGCAGCACTCTCTCTCTCCCGGTTTCCTCTCTCCTTTTGACCCTCACCTGTAACGTAGATGTGCAGATCTCCAGCATACACAAGTGCCGGCTGTTTGATAAATTAAGACAGGGCTTTTGGGAGACCTTTGAACCTGAGCTCCTTTATCACCCAGAGATCATTACTTCATTACTCTTGAAGAGACCCAGGGAACTGCATCACCCCAAGTATTGTTTGTGGTGGTCATGGTGGTGCAGATGCCGAGAAAAATAGAGCGGGGGGGGGGGGGGGTTGTTATGGTAAATAAAATCACTTAAGTATTGTCTTTTTTTGTCCTGAATTTAATATTTTTTTGGGCATTTTGGCTCTAAGAGATTGCTATACTACATATAAAAGTGTAGATATAGAGAGATATATATCTCTATATCTAAGGGTTTGCAATTTCCTACATTATATCTGTTTGGGGGGGATGTAAGTGTGATGAGGAACTGGTTATATTCATGTCTCTTCTTGTGTCACTTTCCATGTTGTGGTTCAGTACATGAGAACACTGCATGAATGCTACTAGCTGAAAGCGAGAGACGACAAAAAGGTTCCCCTCACGCTCCAAATGCCACTCAGCAGAAGAGGGGGAAGCATTGAGCTCAGAACACAGGGTCAGAGATGTTGTAATGATCCCATTATGTATCAATTACCCACTGACATGTTCTCTCCCGCCTGACAGCGACTGATGGAAAAATGAGATGTGTCATTATTCCAAGGTCTTCTTGGGATCGCTGTGAGTTAATTAAGAAAGCAAATGGTTAATTATATGGTCTGTTTACCCCTGAAATGGTGATGATGAAGGGCTTCAGCAAGTTGTTTAAAAGGTTTGTGATGAGTGTGCCATTTTGATTTCAATGCGAAAGATCAAAATGTCACATTATGGCAAATTAATATAAATTAAATTAAATTCCTTTAAACTGAAAAGTGTGAGAGCGTGCATGTGTGTGGATTTCCATTTAAGTACAGTTTCATGTAGAGCTATGATTTTAATTTATCAAATTATATGTTGAATCATTTTCAGATTACTCAATTATAACGGTTTAAATGATAAAATGTCAGAAAATGGAAACAAATCCCAATCGCAAAGTTCCAAGAGGCCGAGGTGAGCTCTTGTTGACTTTGTCTAAAACTTAAAGATATTCAATTTTGAATGATATAAAACTGAGAAAACTAATGTAGGTTATTGAGTTCTGTTGAATGACAGTATGACAGTTATAGCTTCATTATTCAGGTATTTCACTGGTTTAAAGCAGTAGTGTTGGAGGATTTTGTTATGTCTTTCATATAGCATATGATACAGTTTTTTCAGGCATTCATGGCAGAATAAGCTCAACGATTATTTTCACTTGTGCCCATTAATGATGTTTTTCTATTTCCCTATTTACCAAGCAGTTATATAGACTTTTAATTTCTTAATTTCAGTTTTGAGATGAAATAAATTTTTCATAACCTTTGAAATGACGGCCTTTCATCTGAAGAGAGGGTAGTATGTGAGATAGTTGGAGTAGTACGATACAAGACGATGATGTTTTACAATTCCAATTTATAATCTCTAAATTTAAATTGTTTCCATTTGTTTTTGTTGCATGTGAGGTGGGCACACCAGGTTGTGTGTTGTGTTGTGCTAACGAGCTTACTAGAATACATAGAGATTATCCTGCCAATGCCTGTTCACTTTGCTCTTCAGACGTTTGTGTCAGATGGTGGCCAACAGGAGTGAGACATTAGAAAACAATTTGTCCCACTGAATAGATTCTTCAAGTAAAAGTGGCATATTCTTGAGCAGCGGACAACTCACCCTCTGAGGTAAAGTAAAAAATAAGAAATAGCATGAAAACCTGCAGTGTGTAAAAATGTGCACTGCCAAATACCTGTAAAGCCCCTAGACTCACTTAATCATTATTTCTTTAAACCTCCACTATGAATTCTGTCCATTTAACTACAGGCTGCAGCGACAGATGGTTCAAATCAGTGTTCGGTATTCAGTGCCGTCATTACAGGCACTCACGTTTAAGCCATTCAGAGAGAGAAAGATTCAGGCATTGTGAAGGAGCATTGACTCGTGATTTTGTCTTGTCTGCTTTGGGAATCAAACCAATTACCTATGCTGCTAGTTAGACTTCTGCCAGAAAAGAAAGACTGCTTGTTCAGTGGCTGACCTATCCTTCCTGAACAGCGATCAAACTTCATAAAATTCTCCATGCCACCATTTCTTATTGCATTTGCCATTATCATAGTCTGTCGCCTTAATCGTACTTTTACCATGGGAAAATAATATAGAAATACTTTTTTTATGTCATCATTAAACATAATCTGGAGTTTTCCTGAATTGTTCGACATTTTTATTGACCAAAGTGGAAGTTGGAACAGAAATCTCCAGTGTTACATGTACTGTGGTTCCACATGTCATATCAAAACAAAAACTATGTTTCTAAATAATGTTTGTAATGCTGTCAGAATAGAGTACAATAAAAATGTAAAGTGTAACATATGCTGGCCGCCTCACAAAGCATCACGTCATTTGACAGCAATAGAACACACTGGACACGTCACACATCAGAAGAAGTGTTCAAAATACAGCAGTAGCACTAAGCCAGGAAGGAAATATGATATAGTCACTGCTTTGACAGCAAGTGTGTGTTGCCCTTAAAAAGTAAATGTAACATCTGTGCAGTGTTATTGTTATGTGCACTTAATACATTGTGTTGCATCCATTTAAATGATAGGGTGTAAAAAAAGACACATTAAAGAGTAACTTAACTCCCCTTGAAAATCCTGTTTTTCTGACTTCCAGTGGTTTAACATTTCACCTTACTTCAGTGATGTATAGGTATACTCCAGGACGCCATGCCATCACTGTTGGGTGTAACAGGTTCAGCAGAGCACATTTCTAACCACACATCTTTCAGGCTTAAAACACTCAACCAGGGAGGGAAGCGAAACACTGCTTTTCAGCCTGCTGTTAAAAACAAGGTCGAAAGCCGTGCATGCTGTCTGCTATTGAGAAATGTTTAGATTTATCAGGATGAAGTTATTTCAATTTAAATGAATTTATTATGAAATATTTTGTTTTATATTTACAAATTTAACTTAGGGAGAGTTCCATTTGATTAGATTCATAATTATTTATTGATTTTATAACTACATATATTTATATATATATTTACTACACAATCTTTTTACTTTGACATTTACTTATTTATTTGACCAACTATTTATATAATCTATCGCATTAAGTATTAGATGCAAGCATCATATCAGAGAAGGACAGAATAACTAGTCAAAACATCATGATGGCATGCTAATGAGGTCTCTGTAGGAGGCTTCCTTCCACTGAGTGACCTTCCTTTCTGAACTGGACACAAAACAGAGAACAGGAAGGGGAGGGTACGCCGAGGGAACACAGCAGAAAGTTAATGAACAGCCTTCACCACTGACAGGGACTGTTTGTATGCTGGACACATGCACATACAGTAAGCAGATGGATGCACAATCACACGTGTTAGCTAACAGATCCACAAATCATCCCGATACACACACAAGCATCGCAACTGGCATTTCTGCAGCCCCTCGTGCCATCCCCTCTCATTCATTTATCCACTTTCTCCTCCCCGTTCACACAAAAAAAAAATCCAAAGGAAGACATGGCCTGAGCGAATCAGACAGTTGGGAAATCAATGTACTGTCCCTGAGGTCCTAAGAAAAAGGGTTGTTACAAGAGGGAGAATGAGAGCTTGTCATTTTCAGACGTTTAATTAATTTCCCAGGTCCCTGCGGCTGAAGGCTGCAGGATGTAGAGGAAGGGCAGGAGTGAGGGAGGGATGGAATGAACAAAAGGTGAACAAGTCACCTGGTGAGGTTTGTACGCTGCTTCACGTCTATCTGTAAAGATGATAGATCGATGTATCAAACTAGTGTGTTGTAAGAACTGCATGCAGTGTTCCAACCATTCAAAAAAAAAGTCATTTTTCTTGCTTGTTGGAAAAAAGACATAACATAAAAGATAAAAACATAAAAGTAGCAACAGCAGTAACAGCTAGTTTTCAATGGAAAAAGAAATACCAACTTCTAAAGTAAGCTTATAACAATTAGATGATGTGCTGTGAGATTCCACCTACTGTTCACTATCACCAGCTGTCAGTTGTTTACTCTCAACTGTTAACAAATTAGCTGCTAACTACCAGTATGAAAATGATGTGAGGTGAACACCTGGATTGTTGATGGAGAGAAAGATTCGGAACTTTGTTGGTCTTTTATGAACAGCAAAAAGACACAGCCCACTTTATCTTTTAAAACATCGGGGACACAAAGTGGTGTTTGCTTCTCAACAAAAAATGTAATCTTTGGACAACCATGAATAATACAGAACCAGCATGCATAAAGCATACAAACAAGACAAGAGCAAAGTGCTTCCATTTGTGGTACTGTATGGCTAATGTTAATTAGCTTTAGCTAACTGAATTTACAACTGTCAACAATACTTTTCCTAAACGTTTTTTACTGCTTAAGAAATAGTTCATAATTTAAAAGCTGCTTTTGTGATTTCATAATTGCATTCTTTCAAATTGCAATTTCAATACAAAAACTAACTCCTATGCCTTATGGGTAAAGAGGCTGACCTTGAGCTGTCCTTGGTTCAATCCAGTCAGAGACTTTTGTTGCATCTCACTCCCTCGTTTCCCATCTTCCCTCTATTACTCCCCAAAATAATAATAATGAAAATATATTAATCATCCAGCCCAAGGAGGTCCCTTGGACATGTCACTAGCAATTCAAATGGTCCACTGTCTGTCTATACAAAATCGGAAGTCTTATGACAGCTGGTTAAAACCATGATTTTCAAGTTTATTGAATCATATTAAAAAGTATTTTCTAAATGTCTTTGTCCTGCTTACTGCATGCATTTCATACTGTAAAAGGTTCAGTGCACCCAATTTCCAATAAGTATTTTTTTCCACTTACCATTAGTGGAATCTAGCCATGCAGATACTGCTGTGAACCGTCACTCAAAAGTACTTTCTACTGGTGACGTGAACAATGAAAACTGTTCAAAGTGACGTGAACAACAACAAAATGTCAGTGCCCTTTGTAGTATGGTGGCAGAGATATCAGGAGGAGAAACCAAAACTATGCATATGGTGGGCAACCACAAGGTGAGAAAACCCTTTGGGTGAACTGACCCTTCCATACTGCTTAAATATCAAACATAATAAAATAATCAATCCCTATTTACTCAATTCTTATTTATTTTGTTTAAGTCAATTTTATTTTTTTATATTGTTATTTTTCATGCTTTTCCGTCCACAAAGATCATAAAACCTTGGAACTCTCTTTCCCCTCTCTTAACTAGATGCACGCTCCTGATTTAAGCACAAGGACATCAAACTAATTAGAGTGACCAATACTTTCACATCTCATTGTGTCTCAGTGTGCTAATTGAATATGTAGGAGTCTGAAGGAAGCACCTAAAATGCAGCAGCACTGTGGGCATGTGGATCAATATGCCATCTACATGCAGATCAAGGTGCAGCAATAAAGACGGCCATATTTTTGCTTTACAAGTCGCTATAAAATCTGTTTCCCCTCACTTAAGGCCCATCATCATGCTGCCACAGTCAGGCTGTATAATGTTATTAGCACCCCCTTGCTACCTTTATCTGGAGGGTATAAAACGTAAATAAGTGTTATGAAATGGTTTATATATTCTGAAATGTTGTTTATTATGTATTAGAATAAATCATTACCATACCTATCTAGGGATATGATTAAGTGATTCATGTTGAAATGTTTTACTGATTTTAATCCGCGTGGCAGGATATAAAGTAGGTTAATTGTTTTCACTGTTATCCGGCTATCTAATCCAGCTTTATGGAGGAGTCCCTTGTTCTCCTCTGGGAGGCTGACTGACTGGCACAGAGAGCATTATGAATGGACTGAGAAATTGGAAGTAAATAAAAGCTGTGTGCATGCTGTACCTCTATTCTGTAACCCTGCAGTGGAGGGTGGATGCCTGTGGAGCTGAAATATGGAGCTGTCAGGGAAAGAGGCACATAGCAGCAAAGAGAGGACACTGTGACCCAGCCAAGGAGTGTGCTGGAGAGGTGGCTGAATTGCTTTAGACTGCCTTATGCGTAATATGTCTGTGCTTTTATTTCAGTCTGAGTTAAACAGTACCTTGATCACTTTCTGGAATAAACAGCCACCATAGCTGAGGACTGCCACTACAGAAACTCCATCAGCAGGAGACCCAAGAAAGGATGTCTCAATATCCACACTTTTTTATTGAAGTGAACTACAAGTGGTGACTTCTTCGGAGTTAATATAATAAGCTATGTGGCTATAGCAAACAAACCTTAAGTTTAACCTGTCAATTATGCAGTGTGACTATACATTGTGCTCATATTCAACTTTCTCCTGTTCCCAAACTTCACTGTGTGCTGGCACTGTTGAGTTGTCCCTAAAAGAATTCTGAAGAACAATATATTGTATGGTGGCCCCTAAGAACAAAACACATAGTAAAAGTGAAATCAGAAACTATAGAAAGGTGCAGCAGATTTCTTGTGATTGTGTTTTAATATTTCAAATCATGTATTATTTTTCATGTTTTTTGCAGAGTCATTGTAACCTAAAGATGAAGCTACTGCCCCGCAGTTGGTTTGCTTAGCATAGAGACTGCAGCTAACCTGACGCAAAAGATAACCTACAGGAACCTCTAAATCTAACTAATCACGTGTGATAGCTTGTTAGCTTAATATTTACAACAAACAATGTGTAAAATAAAAAAGAAACATGGTTGTAAGGGGGGTTATGAGGCAGAATATTTGTATTTTTTTGGCAGTCACAGTATCTTCTTGGAGTCTCACCTGGAGATTGCAAGAAGCAAGGAGACTACAGGAATTGACTGTGACTGGTGAAAAACACAAGTCCAGCACAATTCTCATCTAACTCTCAGCAAGAAAGCAAATAATCATAATTCCCAAAATGTTGAACTATTCCTTTTCAGTTTTCACAGAGTTGTAGGTCATGTAGATGTATATGAATGCCCTTAACGTTTCCTAGATTTTACCCCATTTTTAAAAAAAAGGCATACATACAGCATTTTACACCACAATACCAAGCCTCAATTAAATGACCGAACTAAAATAAAAAAAAAGTAGCATGATACTTTGAACCTAGATTGTTCTTAAAATAATTATTTGGGAACTTATGTGAGTTGGTGTTTACATTATTATTGTAAAATAAATAAATGTCAAGAACCTAAAAGCATCTTGGGTCATATTTCTCACTACAGTAAGTAAGTAACTAAATAAATAAATGTCATGGACAAAGTCAAAACCTTCAATTAGCTGGCTAATTACACACCAGACAAAGGGTGTTTTGTACAGGTTCTGCTTGTGTATAGGCATTCTGACACAACAACCAGAAGGAATGCAGTGCCAGTGGTCATTACAACAATTACCTTGAAAAAAACAAAACTGCCATGTTGCCTTTACTGTTAGAGTGTCAGGACATGCTTCACACACACATAATGAAGCCCATTTTGAAATTTAGCATGCTAAGCTGATGTTTATAAGCCGAGGCAGTGCCCTGGAAGGGATTTAAATGGATCCTAAGAGGAGCACCTTAAGAGTGCTTTATTATCTCCTAATCAGAGTAATGGCTTTATCGATGTGTCGAACCACTGAAATCAGGTAATGAAAAAGTCCTCTGCAGTGCAGCTAGCACAGGGATTAATCAACACCGAGGTCCAATGAGTCAATGATAGCATTAGTGCGTGTGTGTGTGTGTGTGTATGGGTGTTGAAACTGCTAACTGATACAGTGTGAATATCCATATATGCTTCACTGCCTAGCGATCCATGCGCGTTTACAAGTTGAATAATTACTCTTGTGAAGACTTGCTGAGGATGCGGAAATTCAAAGCTCTGAATTAGAGGAAGCTAAACATATGGTGTAGGTTGAGTTATTAGCCTTGCTATATGGCCAATAATGAAAAGAGAGCGTAATCAGTGCTTGTATGTCTGTGCATTACAGCATACATGGAGGTGTACGGCACATGATTGTGTCAGCGAACAGAAATGTGTACAAATGCATGGATGCGTGAATGTGTAAGGTAGGCGTAGGGGCACGCTGTGGCCAGGTGATAACAGCGATGAATGGCCCCACCAAGTATCTAATGACGCATTAGTGACAGACTGATGGAGGACACTCTTTGCCTCCTCTGCAGCTCATGCACTCTTTGCCATTTTTCATCTGGCGTGCGGAGGGACTGGACTGGAGATAAAAGGGATAACTGGAGGGGTGGAGAGTGGCATGGAGGAGGCGCCTCTGAGGCTGGGGAATGTCAGCTCAGCAAAAACGTGAAAAAAAGCAGCAAAAACGAGATGTCTCATTTATTACGTTCATTAGCGAGAAGCATTTGCTGAATATGCAACAGCCGGGGTGTCTCTATGTATCGGGAGTGACATTATTGGGTGTCGCCTGCATCTATGAATGGAGGTTGATGAAAAAGCATGTGAGGATATCACCATCTGGTTAAGCAGTAATGAAATACTGGCCAAGTTAGATGTACAGTATGAGTGGGGAGGTGGGAGGGAAGCAGTTCATGCCATTCATTCCCCTCCACCTTTTTCATCAAAACAAAACAAACAATGGTACGACTGCTTGAAAAGAGGAGCAGCTCACCTGTAATCTGCAACTTGCTCACATAGTCCTAAAGAAAGCTTTTCTTTTCTTTTTAAAGACAACTGAAAACGTTTTCCATTTTACAGAAGGTATGATGCAACTGCTCGTATGGGTAGCATCCTGGCCTTTGGAATACCTGTGTGGTACAGCATCATCTCAGCACAAGACAGGAAATCAAAAATCTTACACCAAGAGATACCATCCCTTGCTGAAATTGGCACCATTACGTTACACGACCTCACACTCAAGCCAATAACTTTCAGCCTTCTTTTAAAAACACTGAAAAGTGTTGGAACACAGACAGCCATGATCTGCAACAGCACCTACAAAAACTGCATTTTGTGAAGGGTTTTAAAGTCAGTCAAGTTCATCACCCATAATTTCAGTAGTCAAGTGTTTTATTTCTATCACACTCTCAGAAAAAGTTTTTAGTACACTAGCAAACACATTTTTGCACCCTCGCAATTTGTGCCTTCATAAGTACAATTATAATCCCTTAATGACCACAAATTACATAAAACCGAAGGTACAATCATACAATCAAAGGCTGTGCACACTGGTAAACCCACACAGGTGACTTATTATTTGGACTGATTAGATACGTTTTCAGGACTGTGTGTTTGTGTGAAAACTGTGCTTGATTGGCACCTGTTGGGGCAGGACAAATGACACCTTTATCATTGTTATTAATGAATTAATGAGTCTGGTGACCTCACAAGCTCAACTATATATATAACTATAAAACACACACACACACACACGCACACACACACACACACAAAGCGGGGAGTTGTGCCATCAGTAAAGCTACAGACGGTGCAAAGAAGAAGAGGAGGAGGAGGAGGAGGAAGGTGTGTTAGCGTCACCACCCACCGGTTTCTGAAGAGGAAGACCCACGACACGGGTGTAGACGATGTCCTTAATGGCAGCGAAGTGTCGTCCAACCACTGGACTCCCACTGGACTTTGCTTCTTCCATATAATAATATTCGGCTCATATTTTGGCGAGGTATTCTCTGCCAACAGTCTCCCCTTTTCTTCTGACGTTAAAGTCCATTTTCACAGTAATGCAAGCGTTCCGTCTGGTAACTTTGGGAAGTTGTTTTTCATGAACATGCTGACAATGATACTGACAAGAAATGGTCGGTACAAATAATGAACGAATAGTGATAATGCTTTATAAAGTAACTGGTGTGACAAAGATTTATTAATATGAACAGTTCATTTTCAGCATTGCTTCACATAAGCATCTTTTTTGCTAACAGCTGCTGCTACTACCTCATATAATCAATTGCACCCAGATCATGAACTTGAGGTATCCAGGAATCTCTACCTAAGCCTTTCCCTCCTTTTTTCAATCAGAGACCGGTCTCTTTTGCTGTGGATGGATAGATTCATTGGGGAAGGAGTATAAAAAAGGATGGACTGTGCTTCGTCAACAGACTCCCCTTTTTCTACCTGCTCCTCCTTCTCTAGCTCCTGCTTCACCTCCTTAGCTTCTCCTCCAGAATGCAGACCAGTCAGCTGAAATGAGTAACGGCTGGCCGTTTCTGCTAGATCGACACACGTTACCAAACCATCTATCAAGCTGCTGACAGCTCTCCGATGCTTTCTCCAGAGAAGAGCCCATACCTATATGCATGCACACACACACACACACACACACACACACACAACCACAATCTCCCACAAAGCCTCTTAGAATCTCTCATCAGCCATTTTGAGTCCCCTTACCCAGCAATATGCTGGCAGGCTTGGGACTGAGGGAGGGAGAGAGCAGGATAGAAAACTGTGAGGCAACTTCCAAAAGGCTAGCAATGGCTAAAGCTGAAGTTGTAGCATTTCTCAGTTGATGTTGTTATGCCAAGCAATAAAATGGCAACTGTTTCCCGCTCAGCTGGCTCAGGAGGTTCGGTTCGGTTCACACCTGGCTGCAGAATTGCCAGGTGTGAGCAAACAGTGGCCCTCAGTGGCTGCAGAGCAGTTCTTTTCAGGAAGTTATACTATACCTCAAATTCTTGCCAACCATTTTAGCAATGTTTAACAAGGGAGACATTCCCCCCCGCCCCCCTGCTGATTCTGATTTTATTTTCTCTCTCTCTTTCACTTATTCACTAATCTGCAGGGCTCCTGTAGTCTTTCTTTTCATTATCCTTTCAATCAGCACTTTCACTGTAGCCTTCAACCAAATGTGACATGGGAGAGGTATTTCAGCTCCAATAGCCAGCAATTCTTTGCTTTTTCAAGCTCATTCTCCTTAAATGTCTCTGTCTCTCCCTCTCTTAAAAGCATAATACACCATATGTCCCAGGGCCCAAAGCAAATGTATGTGTTGGATCACCCTGCATCCACCTCTGGGCTTCTCTAACTGTCGAATCATTCATCCAGTGTGGTGAGTTTCATGTACTGTATAGGGATATGTTACAGATGCCTAAGAGACACTGGAAGTATCTCAAAGTGGTCATTGAGCATTAATTAGCTAAATGAGTCATAGCTGAGAGGAGAACAGAGCTGAAAACAGGCTGAACAATAAAGCTTTAAAGACCTCAAACACTATGCATGTAGTTGTTCTTTATCATTATGCTCTCCATTTCTGTGCAATTTTATTTTATTAAAGACAATAAATATGAGAATATAGACAATGGCAATACATTTGGCAAAATTACCCCAACTCAAGGTAGACTTAGTATCTTTTTATAGAGCTTTCAAACTTCATCAGCAGCTGGTCGTCATGGAGCAACCCTCTCTCCAGGAAATTACATTCATATACTACTCATTTTCTTTTTAAAATATATTTTGAGGAAATTTGCCTAAAAATAACTATGAAAATGTTCTATCTAGCTTCAGTTGCTACAAGCAGATATTGCAGGATAATTTATAATATATATATATTTATATCAGTGAAGGTTTTGCAAAAACATTTCCTCATTACGTTGACACAATCTTGGTGGCATTATGTTTCTTACCAAATGTATTTGCTGTTGCAAATTAGTTTCTATTCAAATTCATATCTAGAGAGGGTAGGCTTAGCCACAGTGTCCAAACTCACTACTCACTTCACAGTCCACTATACATTAAGCTCACCATTTTGTAGTGCTGTCCAAATGTACAGTGAGAATTATTATGTCCTATATAGTGGACTCAAAGTATTCCACAATGACTCGTGAAAAGCAGTGTACAACCGATGGTCACTAACCAAGCACTACATACCATCATGCATTCCGCTGAAAGAAAAATATGAGGCGGACGAGAGGAGAGAAGGCAGTTTTTTTCTTATGCCGATGAGCTGACTATGTCTTCTACATAGAACTCCCTAGATTGTGAGTAGGGAGAAGTGAGTGAGTTAATGATTTTAGACACAGCCACAGTAAATTCAAGAATTTCCACAATCACGATAAATTTGACGAAACAATCCCAACTCAAGGTCAGTTGGTGCCAGTGGATGGCATTTGTTCAGTTGTCATGGGGTTATGACACGGAGAAGTTCATGGCTGAAATCATAGCAGATGCTGTCAACATATCCATCTTCATGATAACTCCATCTGTTGATGAAGACAGCTTTTTCTGGAGCTATGGATGAAATCTCCAGAAAAAGCAAGTAAGAGAGCCTTGTTTTGTTTTACTATTATTTCTAAGGTCTAAGAATGAACCAAAGTATTTGAAAATCATTTAAGGACTCCTTTTGATTATTTTCTATATAATCCTCCAATGTGGGTGTCTATAAACAGTAAAAGTATTGGCTGATACTGTAAGTATAATGCTGTATAATGAACACATAGTCATATGCTAAACCAAAGCACTGCTGCTTAAAAATTTAAAGCAAGCTGTAGGGAAGAAGTTTCCCTGAAATGTCTCACCCTATTTGACAACCAAAAGGAATCAAATACATTCTTCACTGGCTGAACAGTTAGGTAAAAGCATATTAGATGGTTCCTCCATTTTTTCCCACAGTGCTCTGACACTAAATCATAATCACTCTTGTAACGCTCTGGTGCAATTAAATAACAATATAACAGAGGGGAGCGAAATGTTTTGATTGATGTTTTTGTAAAACTTGCATCTCTTTGACAAAACCAAATTAAGGATTCATGTTGAGATGAATTATGTAGCTCTGGCAATTTTCAATTCTGTGTCAAAATTGCTTTCCGTTGCTGTAAAATATGAATAAAAGTATGGTCAAGAACACGTTTCCCTTCCAGTCCTGTTCACCTTAGTCTCTTAAAAGGGTTTGAGGACAGCGGCCGGATCATCGGTAGCTGATACTTAGTGCTGCCTCGTCCTGTGGCCTTCCATATGAGATCCTGGAGGTAGAATACGTATTTTAGTATGTGATCAGTTGTGTTTGTTTTAATGTCAAACAGCCTTCAGGTAGCTAACTGTATTGTTTATTGCAGCTTTTATTCCAGACTTGCTTGAGTGAACCAGTTGACGTGTTATTAACCATTTCGATTCCAAAGCAGATTGCCAAACAGCAAAGTTAGTTTCATTGTGCAGTGTTGTTAGTGAATGATAATGAAATTAATAAATGTCTCATCTATTGTACGTCTCCCAGCTGCTGTTATGTATTATCTCTCCTGTTTTTCTGTGTTTATTCAGCTCCTTCGTTTTGGCTCTTTTACTGTAGCCCTTTGTTTTCCCATAAGTATTCTTTTCTTCCTCTAGTTTGTCTGTTCAAAGCAGATGGGTTTCTGTCTATTCATATTCTGCATCCCCTTTCTCATTGTTTTCTTTTGTGTTAATCTGCAGGGTTTGTCGTTTCTCCTCGTTTGTTTTAGAGAAGTGATTTGCTTTGGGAGGCTTCTGACCCTTTAGGTCTGCTCACTGCACACTTTTGTTAAAGAGCAGTGGGAACTGTTGGCCGCCAGGTTGAGTTCCTGCGTGTGCACCCATAGTGAGTAAATGGTGGCAGACCTAGATGCAACTCAATGAAGTCTGCCTCTCACAAACTCCCTCTTATACGCAGTAGTTCTTTGTTTTAGTACTGAAAAGGAAAAAACTTTAACTTTGTAAACACTTTTAACTGTAAAACATCCCTGACTTGATTTTAAAAATAAAGCATATCGCTCATTATGTGATAGAGATGTTTTTTTCTGTATTTCTTCTCAAGTTTTATTGCGTCAAATTTGTTTTTATTCAGTCCAAACACATCTTTAGTCGTCCTGGTGTGAAGTTTATTGCTAGTTTATGACATTTATAACATCTAGGTCAGAGTAGACGATGAATATCTACTCTGGACAAGTGTATACCTAGAGTTTACACTGGTGAAGGTTTTTGATACACCCCTCTTTTCTAACTCATTTAAATTTATTTCATCTATATAAGACCTATTTTATGGGGCTTAAGCATCAGAGTAATACAATGTTGAGTGTAACAGTGGTAGTAAGTGGTAAAGCAATGGAGCAGAAATCAATCGAATTATTTTAGAACACCTTTAATACAGAATTTATTATACTAAAATGAAAAAAAGACTATAATTAAACCATATAAATGTATATTGCATTTAAAAAAATCTTGAGCTCCCTCCTAGAGGGAAATGTTAGCAGGATGTGCAGGTTCAACAGTAATCCTTCCTTACCCTCAGCTCACCTTGGCTGACAGCCTGCTCTTTCACCCTTCTTTCATCCTCCAATTCAGAAGGAATTCATTTTTTTCTTGCTAGAAAAGCACAACATTTTAGAAGCACAACATGAACATTTGGAGTAAACTCTTATTTGTCATTTAAATGATAAATCGGTCACTCCAGCACATTATTGATTTGAATTAAAGCCTAAAGAGATGTGGGCTATAATAATCGGAGAGATTCCCATGTGCTCGTTTTGCATCTTGGCAGTGGCTTAGATTAAAGAAAGCACAGAAGACGGTGATCACAGTTGTACAGGGAGATCATTATTTGGTGAGCCTGTTCAATTATCTGCAGGTTTTCTTTAAAGACACACAACTCTGTTGACTGGGGCTTTACACTGATGCTGTGAGCATGCAGAGTAGGAAGAAAGGGAAGAGGGGATGTATCTCTTTTTCTTTTGTTTTGTGGATTAACCTGCTGGGGGCTCTGGGGCAAAAATCAGTTGTGGACCCCAAGTTCATCGCACTCTCTGTGCACTGCCTATGTAACCTGTAAAGTTCAAGTTCAAGTTTACTCTGTGTCAATTAGGTTGTGCTAATTTGATTAAACATACATTTATTTTGAATATAGACCATAAAAAAAACTAAATCTCAACTAAAATATCCATCCATTCTATTCAATTATCTGTCCATTTTGCACCGTATTGCACCTGCTTAACCCTTGTGCTACCTCGCCGGGTCATATTGACCCAATGGCCCATTGTCTTGAACCAGTGTCTTCTCCACAGGGTAGCACAAGGGTTAACAAGGTAGCCGAGATGTTGAAGTCGCCACTTCACACTTTGCCGCAAACCGTGCCAGTGCGCACTGGAGGTCACAGTATGTAGAAGCCAGCTGTCCAACCACGTCATCTGCAAAAAGCACAAATGCATACCTGAGGCAACCATACCAAACACTGTCCACACCTCAGCTTCACCTCGAGATTCTGTCCATGAAAATCATAAACAGAATTGGTAACAACCCACAACCCTGCAGAGCCCACTGGGAAATGGATATGTGAAGGTGTTAAATATAGATTTTATTTTATATTGCAGTAAACTCGATTTGGCCTCTAAATTAGTTAGAAATGCTGGACAATTTAAGACCCTTACTTTAGTTGTGCATTTCATAACTTTGCAACGAATCACATTAGATTAGAGAAGCCAAAGCCCACGGTTCACCACCGACCCCTTCACGTTTCAAACAGGTTCTCTCCACTCAGCGACACACCCGCTGAGAAACCCACTCTGATTATCGGCAGCTCCATTTTGCGAAACG
>JAVQJL010020388.1:0-22374 GCA_036024295.1 Nannoperca obscura | reverse complement strand
AGACTGATCGAGTTATAAATTGCTTGAATTATTATTTATTCCCTCCGGAAAGAGGGTGGTGCCCCGACAAAACGATATCTGAACATTGATAATTGTAGAAGAATTCATACGCTACACTGAATATTTTTCTCTTTTCACCACATTACACAACAAAAGTGATAATTTTCAGCAACAGTATCAATGAGTGAAAACACTAAGTCTTTCATGTTTTCTCTCTAACTTTGTCTTGCTATCCAAACCACCCTTTTAATATCACCTTTCTGAGCTTCCTGTTGTCTTCCAAGCTCCCCCACATATATTAAAACCTTCCAACAGTCACAGCCACCTGGTTTATAGCCTCACTCCATCTTCACCACATGTCATCAAGTACACACACACACACACACACGCACACACGCACATGCACGCTAATTTATCCACACAAGCTAGACCCCAGAATCTAATCAAACCTTCTCACCGCATTCAACCTCTGCTCTGCTCGTCTGCACCCTGATTTCAATCCAACAGCCAATCACACACATACACACACACACACACACACATTCTCCACAGATGCATGGCCACTTATCATCACCCATCTCTGCTACCTTCGACCAGATCAAGCTTTGTTGATGTTTCCACTGCATCCCCATGTTGTCCTCCATTTTCTTCACCTCCAGTTCGTCTGTCTTCATGGACTGGGCTACTCGCAGAAAAATTGGAATGACCTCTGCCATTCCAATCTTTTATGACTTTGTCAAACAATGTGTTCTTGATGACTTTATACCATTGTTTTAATTAATGCTTAGTTACCAATGTATTGGGGTCCTGGGGGACCCTAAATAAAGCTCTTCCTAAGATTAGATGATGTTCAAAGTTTGAAATGACACAGTATGCAAATCAACTGTAACTTTCCTAAAATAATAATAATATAGATAGAATAGAATTAATCACATTACTGTTTTGAGAAGAAATAAGTTGTCATCATGTTGCTATGATGGTTGTTTTCTAGTTTGTTCTTGGGGTACCCAGGGACCCTAGTCGGCAGTTATCGTATGTTATGTTGGTAGGATGAGGGTTAATCAACAATCTGGCATCTTTCTATCATTGAAATATAAGCTACCCACTGTTTGTTACTGTAACAAAACAGAAGGCTTGGCAGAGACAATTTTAAGCTCAGGTGTTTGGGCTTCATTAGCATGTCACCAATTGAGTCTCATAGGCAGCACTTGGTTCACGATGCAATCACGGTGTCCTTCAACAGACTCTTAAAATCCCATGATTAGAGGGGAGATCATTTTCCACTGGGGAAAATGTAATTTCCAAAGTTTCCAAATGTTCAAATGTTTTGCACATGGCTTGATGAATAATATTAGTTTTTTTTATTTATAGCCCAATACTCATGATATCGTAATGGACATATACACAACAGCAAATGTATTCTACACTAATATTATATGGCTTGTCATCACTTAAAATCAACCCCTTGACACTGGTTTGTTTTTACAGAAAAAAACAATTGTCACTATTCCACTGTAGACTTCTTAGTGGTCTGCTGCTAACTGCATGGCTACCTTTGCTGCTGTTTGTGCTGCACATTTCACAGGTGGGTGGGTCTGTGGGTTTTAAAAGACGTAACGCTCACTATATAATAAAAATGGAGGGAGTCAGCCAACGGGAGGATTAATCAAGTGGCTGACATCTGTGAAGCTCGACTACAGTAGCAGTGGCCACAAGAGACAGGAATCAAAGCTTTGCCAATCTTTACGCCTGTCCCTTTCTCTGCCTCAGTGCTGCTCACACATGTGAGTAATTGGTCGAATGCAAGAGATTATATGATTTCACAGAAACTGGCCTTTAATGTTGGTTCGGATGACCTGTTTGTCTCCTTTGAACACCTGAACGCCAGTAAAGTGTAAAATGTGAAATGTGGCTTGTGCCCATGGCATTATATGTGACGTTTGTGCTCGTGTGTGTGTTCCATGTGAACATGTGCATTCGAATAAGTGAGCATGTAAATGAAGTGATTGAACTGTGAACTGCCCTGTCTCTGACATACAGATGCTATTTTGATCTGTGTTGGTGTGTCTACTTTTTCATACTGGCTTGTGCTGTTGTGTTTTCAAAGATGAATAAATGTATGGACACATAACTTTTGGTCCAGTTTGACTCCATTTCACTTGACTCTTGCAGTCCTTGTCTCATGCAAAAATGAAAACATCTTCATTTGTTGTTCACTTCACATAAATTAATCATTATTTACGATGTCTTAATGTTATGAACTGAAAAAAGTAATTTGTTATCATTATGATGGCATTAGCAAACTGTCCTAGTACATGTATAATATCAATCACACGCCAACTGACAGCATTTCTGAGTATCCTAACCTGTCCTTAAAATAATAATTTATGGCATGTCAGACACATGAGGTGATTATGCCAAAATCTGAAACACAAAGTACGTAAGTTATGCAACAAACCTCAGGTTCAAGAGTTTAAATGCAAACTATTTAAAAATAAATTGGACCATATTTAAAAGTTAGTTGTTTTAAACTTTTTTCAAATTAAATGAGATTGCATTAATTTAATGTAGTTTTAATTTGATTATAATGTGTTATAGTTAATGAGCAATAGTTTTCAATTATGTTTTATAACACACTGACCGCAGTTTTATTGGGACAAAAACATTATCAACTGAACTTATAAAATGTGCAGTTTCATAAGTGCAGATTCATAGCTGTGTCATAAATAGCAACCTCCCCCCTAAACATAGACATGAGTATCAACATTTAAACTCCTAATGGGCATTAACAGGCTGTTTGTGTTTCAAAACACAGAGTGATTAATTGCAGACGCAGTCCTCCAGGGTCACAGTGACTGAATCTCATTTAGAGCTACTTCATCAGTTCGGGGTCTCCAGGTGTTCAGATATGATGGGGATGAAGGGAGGAGGCAACGTTTAGGGTAATAACATCATCATAACTGATTAAAATATTGTATGTGTTAGAACTGCAATTGATAGGGGGGACTATACTGTTTCTCCATGTGCAAACATATTTTGTTGTTCGGTCAGAATGTAAATGAGTGGGAAAGCAAGAGCTGCATGTATTCCCAAACTCGGCCAGAATACCAATTGGCCTGGAAATATATTACAATGCAAAGCACCGTACCCTGAGCTCCTCCTCACAGCGGCTCAACAGACAATGAGGAAATGAGATAAGTCACTCTAGAGTGAGAGGTAAAACCAATATCTTGCAGTTATATTCCTCTCCACTGGTCTTTAGATATCAATTACGTGATGCTGGTTTGATTATACTAGCCATATGAAGAATATAATACAATCAGCAGATGTTGAAATATGAAAAAAGAAAAAAATAACTAAAGGGAATTTCATTGTACTGTTGAACTGTTAAAATCATGTAAAAAAACACATGCACATATTGTTTACCACTTTACTGCATTGTTTGAAGTGTAGTGGTGCAGATAATACAAACAAGATTTTAATGACTTTCTTTTTGTACGTTCAAGGGTTAAAGTGGGTTAAAGTACCTTAAAGCTCAATGGTAAACAAATAACCTTTCATTTCCCTAAATACTCCAAACCCCAAAATACAACCGCAGTGCTTGTATGGATGACGAGGCATTATTTGAAATTAAAACATCCTCCACTTTCAGATTTATCAGTCAGTGGTGCATTAGCATATTAATGTTATAACAAATCCAGAGCAATATACAGTGTGGCAGTATCACTGTCGAGAAGCAGTCCCGGTACAATAAACAACACCATCAGTCTCACGTAAGAAAAAATATTCGATGCAAACATTTTATGGTATGGAGATACCTGTTCCAGCTTACCACTTTGGGGTATTACCAAGCCCCGCGGAGAGAAGAGATTTAAATAATCTACCGGTGATTTTAGGATTCAGTACCTCTTCCTTATTTGTCTCCTGCTCTTCTTTAGCCTTAAAAGGTGTCGGAGGATTGAGTGGGTTGCAGTTGTTACTACTAAAGAAAAAATAAGTGTCAGTGCTTACGTTGAATTGGGTTTATTAAAACTCCACAGCAGTGAATAAAACAATAAACTCATACATGTAATTCTGCAAAGGAGAAGATGGAAAGAGACTAGCTGCAGTTTTAATTCCCTCACAGAAAATCTTTGGTTTGATCATTTCCATGTGCAGTATTTTATAAAGGATTGGCTCTTGCAGTGACTGAAATTAAAAATCCACTCCCCCCCCCCCAAACATAATGCTGTTATTTCTATTTCATGGTCATCCTTAACCAATCTGTGGAACGGACCACAATTTAAAATGAAAAGTAGCAGTAAGATGCATTTCTAATGAAGATTATCCACTGATGCGTTCGATATCTCATGAATCAAAGACTGGATTTTTACAGTAAAAACTGAAAGCGTGTGAAATTAAAATGTCCAGAGATGAAAATAGGCATGATAGCGCACACAATGATGAGCTGTAATAAACTAAAGACCAGAGAGTCCGGCTTGCCTTGGGTTGTCCAGGGACTCGGACGGTTTAATTGAGGTTGTATCAGGGACCTCTAGGGAGGAATTTAACTTGTCAGGCTAATCATCATAATGTTGGCCCTGGGTCAAGGCCCATTTTCATCCATTCCATCAGAGAGGCAGGGTCACTTTAGTCAGCTGAGGACTCCTCTGCAGTCCGAAACCAGGCCACACAGAGAGGCAAATGATTATGTTGATTAACTTTTAATTAACTATCTGCTGAGTTGCTGTATTGTTCCAACAATATTGTTTTAGGTCAATGGAGTAATAATTCAGTAGGTCATTGAAAGTGCTATGAAAGTTTTTACATTTTCTTAATACAGAATCTAAATGTCTCTGTATAGAAATGTGTTGAGGAAAATACATTGTTTGACTGCAACTGAACACAAATGTTGTCTTTTCTGTTTCATTTTGGATCTGCTTGGAAATGGCCAAGTAAATCATACTTTTCTTTTGAAGTCTGTTTATGTCCCAAGGGTGTGAATAACTTAGTTCTGCTTCTTTGCCTAAAACATGCATATTTGAGGGTAGAGAAAGCAATGAATCAGCTTGTTTGCATTTAAATTAGTCTCTTACACCAGCTAGTATTCAAAAAATAATATTACAAGCCTATCAATGTAATTCCATGAGGGTGTAAACTGTATCATATGCATATGGGTTATACTGTTAGATTATTATAAATAGTAAAGCAGGTACTTGCATGCAGCGACACAGTGACTCAATAAAAAACACCATTACTTGAGTTTTCTATCATAACAAAGTCCCTTTTTTTCATCACCACGTCTCCCTGTAGGAAAATAAAGTTGTAAGACTTTTCACTGTCTGTCACAAGTTGTGACCCTGATTAGCACATGCAGGATAAATAAGGATCCTGAATATGTTTATGATATGAGAATGACAGAGGGGATTCAGTCAGCAAATCCTGTTGACACCGCTGTAGTGAGGGCCAGGATTTATCACCTACTGACACATTTTGATGGGACCAGAAAAGCATGAAATTGAAAATAAACCATTGATCTATTTCCATCCTGTGGTGGTATAAAAGTGTTCCTGTTGAAAACAGAAGCTGATGTTAGTTGTATTCAGACAATTTGCATATGGATGCTAGAAAGGGTTCAGTGTTGGGCATGGCATAAACAAGTTAACAAACTATTGAAATATTACAAAATAGTTTAGTGTAGTATGGACAGCAGCCACAAAGAGCTAACCAGCCATGAGCAGCAACTGTCGGACTCTGCGTCTCTGCTGGATAAAATGAGTCCAGTGGTGCTTTGACAGTTACTAGAAATACATTTGTGGCCCTTTGAGGGAGTCACTGTGTGTGTACCTATGTTGTTAAGGAGCTAGCAGGCCTGAAATGAGAGGCCCTCCCACTGTGTGTGTCAGTACAGAGCTGTAGCACTGCTGTTCATCGTGGTTAACAGTATTCATCAGCCCTAAATATCTTGTAAAGCCCTGAACATAGCACAGCTTTCAGCAGGGCCATGTGCGGTGTTTACTGCCATTGAGGAGGTGGACAGATGACATTGTACATGAATAAGATGTATTCATTCATGTACGACGTCATCTGTCCGCCTTCGCTGATCAGGCTTGCTAATGCTACCAGCAGCTATGTGTGAGAGGCACAAACTGGGGCCACTGACTTCTTTCATAGTAACTGAAATGTTGTCAAGCTGGTGAGTAACCGGTATAAACCAAACAGTAAGTCTGTGATCAAAGAACTTTACAAAACTTTAAATTAATGTTGAGAGTCAAATTATAACTCATGCCAGAGGGATATAATCTGGAAAGAAGAAGAGAGAGATAGACTATTGTCAAGCAACTAAGCCAAGGGCATCTTTCTTCATGTAGATGACTGTCCCTGATCCATGCAATTATGTGTGCACCACACCATATCGCAGAGATCTTAAACTGGGGGGAAATTAACAGCTCTTTTATTGCCTTTGTGGCCTTTTGTATCACTGGGTCGGGTTAGTCCATTATCTCTTTTTTAGCACAGTGTGCAGCGTTACAGAGGTGAACTGAGAGATGCAGTATGAGGTCATGACAGATAAACAGCAGTCTACTTGTGGGGAAGTGAAAGTTCAGAAAGCAGGTGTGAGTTGGATCATGGACAGAAACCATCCTTCAATGAGATGAAAGAAACTATTCTTAAATCTGCTGAAGCACCCTTGAGCAAGATATTCAATCTGTGCCACGTTAGGGCAAAAAGTCAAAAACACAATCGAATAAATCATTAACTTAATAATGGGTCCTTGTGGTCCATATTTGACCTGTGCTATCACACAGTACTGCTTGGGCTACACAAAAAAAGAGTACAACAGTACTGTACTGTAAATTGTAACAAAAAATAGAAAAAGCATGAAGGTGGGGTAAAGAGAATAATAAAAAATGTGGATAAAATCATTGTGACAAACATGTGCAAATTATGCACTTGGCTTAGGTGAAGGTTGTCTACAGCAGGTTACAAACCTCTCCTGTAGAGACTGTTAAGTGCTTTTTGTGCTAATGATATGCAAGATGCAAAATAGGAGGCTTACCAAGGACAGTGACAGGACACAAAAGCAAATGTAGAGCTTACTGGACTGGATTTCAGCCGTTCTTGGTTCATCGTAGGAAGAAGAAAAAACCTATGCCACGAATCAAGCTTTTCATCACAGCAATTAAAGTGTGGTTTTGAGAAGAATAGTGCAATTTATCTTTTGTATTACTGAGCATGAAGGATTGCCTTTACTTGTATTGGTCTGACTTCATAATTTATAGTGGCTTAGTTAGCTTTACAAGGTTCCAAAGGAAAAAAAAACATGATAGTCATATAACTTCAGTTAAATTTGAGAGTTGGAGTTTTCCTTTCATCCAAACCACTGGTAAAATTCCAGCTAGCAACTGGCAGATAAAGAGCGAGAAGTGGTATGTGTAGTTTTCTCTATCCATACTGTAATACTGCGTACATCTCTGTGTCCATAACCTTGAAATACCTGACACATCAGAAAAGTGTCCTGGAAAGCAATTTGTGCCAATATGGTGGAATTTCTTTTTTGAGAAAAGAAACATTCTGTCTTGTAACCCTGAGGTTAGATTTGCCAACAGAAACCAAACTTGCCAAAGGCGCAGCATAATTGATCCATGCAAGCTTGAACCAATGTTCAGGTTGGCAGCACTTTCTCAAAACAGGGCTGAATGTCCTTTCTTTTGTAAAAAATGTCAGTGGAATGGATATCTGTATTCCAAACATTGCGCAACCAATGGTCTGTTCAATTGTAAAAGGTCATAGGGACTCTAATGAGGTGCCTGCTGGGAAAATAACAAGCCCCTTATGCCTCGATAGGCAGCTCCCCATGTCTGAACAGGTCAGCTGTAGCAGGATGGAACTGCTTCACCTTGGAGAGGATGGCAACATTACAAAGAATAGGATTTTTCTTTGTTTTAATTCGAAATCCATATTGTCATATCACGTAAATGTAAGATTTGAATGCTCCACATCACCTGACAAATGGAGCAATATCATGGGAAATTATAAATTATTCATTACTGCACATCAACATTAGATCAAATTAATGTTTGTGAGAGTATCTCCACAAGTGCCTGTCACCAAATAATGGATAATAAATAACCCAAGTCTAATTACTTCCTAACACAAAAGTCACAGGTGGAGCAGACCACCTCGATCACGCTGAATGAGGTGAGTTGAGCTTTTACTGATTTAATTAAGAGCATTTATGAGTAACATTAACCCTCCGTGTCCTTGGTAACTCATTTCACAATTACTATTAATTAGTAATAAACCTTGACCTTTGACCTGTCTTGGTCTTTGTTGTAGCAGTTCGTAAACAAATACTTTCATAAAGCTGCTGTGCAACATTGGGGTTGCTAATGTCTATTTAAAATTAAAGTAGACCTATGAATTATAATTTTGTGTGTAGACCAATTAAAATATGTCAACCTGTCAACTAACTCTATAGTGAAATAAAAAATGCAAAAAAGTAATTGTATGCTACAAGAAATTATATCACACAGCAATGGCCAATGTTACATTTAGACACAACATGGTGTCTCTAAAGCACTGGAGATAAAAAAACATTTTTTTCCCCACCCATGGGTTCTTAACTCACTGCTACAGAGCCGCCATCCTTTAGATATTTGAGAGAGTACTCATACAATAGCACACAATGGCTCCTGTCATGTGTAGGGACAGACACTGCACACATGGAAAGATGTGACTATTCTGTGCCTGCGCATGATACTGTAACTGGCAGGGACATGTTGAAACATGACGATGTTGTCAGCATACTTGCATGTGCATGTGCATATGCGTGCTTACATATGCATACGCATGCGATTAAAGATTGCAGTGACAGACCTTCAGAGAGGGAAAACAACTGCTCAGGCTGAATGAAGGTGAGAGCACAATAGTAGAGGGAAGAGAGGTGGGATGAAGCAGTCGCCTCAGTGTGCAGGTTTTTGTGATGAATGTGGCAGTCGCTGCGCTATTTGATGTCCCTCCGTCATGGTTGATGGATTGTGGGCGAGTGGAGCTTTCTGTGTTGTTGACATCGCACAGCAGCACACAGTGGATTTGATGTTTGCTGACAGTTTGTCACACTGCTGTTACAATAAACCTTGGGTGGTGAGAGTGGAGGGAAAAAGAAAGGTCTTGAAAGAGTCAAAATAGGGTCTTGCATTCTGTTGCATTCTGTGTACCACTGTGGGGTCTTTGAAGTGTCATTTATATATAGAACATATTAGATCTGACTTTATAAACTCTAAAACAAAGACAATTGGACTTTATGCTTCACAAAACTTTTCAGTCCGTGTAATAAAAAAAACTAAAACCTGTGAACCTATTTTGCCCTTCAAGAGGAGATGACCAAACATAATGAGCCCAATAAAACACTGCAACTCTGCTTATAGCCATTCAGTTGCTCAGTGTAAATGTTAATCACCTACTGGTTTTATCCTTGCTATAAATACATGCTTCCTATTTGCAGCACAGCAATGCGATGCTCTCCATACTTCCTGCAACTTGTTGATTGAGAAAGGACTACAAGTGAGCACCAGGTAGGCAGAAAGTTAAGAACAGACAAATTAATTGAGGGATATTCATTTTCACAGAGAGAAGTCCCACCCCTAAAATGTGTAATAAGCACTTAAATGTTATTTGCTCATTTAACTAATGAAGCAGTGATGATAATGCAGAAATGTGTTTGAAAGACTGTCCTCAGGGTTTAGTTGGATGACCCACTTCCTGGTGAAAAGCATTCATTAGGAGTTCAACTTGGACTGAACTCTGACCTCAACCAAATTAATACTGAACCATATTCTCTCAGGATTAGGATGTTATGGGACACCCTTTTTTGTGCCAGTTCATGCTCTCACTCTATCTGCAGGGTTTTCCTCAAGGCAGCAGAACTTCTTTTCTACTATGTGGGCATTTCCACCAAAACCTTCTAAAGCAGAAGACTGGTCACTCAGCCATTACTTGTTTAGAGTTGGTATGATTTTAAAGTCTAAAAATATGTCCTGGTAGTCACTTGTTGCTTTTAGAACATGGCTTACGCTTACTGATGCTCAAATAAAGTGAACTTTCACCTAGCTTTAGTCACACTAATCTGACAACTGCAGTGCTTTTGCAGTCTGTTTGTTTGACACAGATGGCTAATGGAGCTAACAGTACTATTGTTAGCTCTACCTAGCTCACAACATGCTGCTTGTATTAGCTTGTGGTCTTGTATTAGCTTCAGCTAAACTGTCGGATGCAATTTTGCACAGAACCACCAGTAACTCTTTCAATATACCATATAGACTTGGGAAAAAAATGGAACATATCCTTTAAGCAAGAGTTCTGTTTATAAATGAAAAAGAGTATAGCTTGAATATTACATAAAAAATAATCAGTGTAACATATTGCCTTGACATCTAATACTGAGGTGAACAAAACCATCTACATAATTTGTATTTGATATTGTCATTAACTGAACATCCTAAGTCAGCTAATATTTCTTAACTGGTGTCATATGATTCACACCAAACTTTGTAATTTGGTGGTGGATGCTGTGATAATCTAATGATAACACAATATATATGCAAATGTCTCACCGATGCAATAAAGATGATGCTTCGAGATGCATTATTAATACATTTCCATACCCACCAAAGCAGAAGTCAGAATCAGATGATCACCATGAACTTTAAGAACTTTAACTCCTTAAGACTCATCAAAGCAAACCGCCTCCTTTGAAGTGGATCATGGAAAATGTAAATGGAATTTGGACTTGTATCAAGTACAAAGAATAGTTCTCATACCTTCATAAAAAGTTTAATCATGCCAGACAATCTACTGCTGCTGCCTTTAATTAAAATAACTTTTGAAATGTATTAAAACCTATTAATATATAACCAGTGGTTTTGCATGTGCATGCATGGACACTGAACCAACACATATGCACTAATGTCAGCTGCTATTTGTTCAGATGGTTTAAAAATACATTTCAGTACAGAATTTGACAATGCGTCACCCCAGCATCAACTTTCTTCAAACTTAACTTAAATGCACCACTGGAAGGAAGGTTCTCACTGAGGTCAAGCATGTTTAGTATGGACTGCACCAGCATATCTTGCAGTGCAAGCTAAGAGTTTTTTTTCTTTTATGGTTAACCCTTTGCTCCCCTCACCATGGACATTCTGAAACTGTTTATGTGTTTTATACCTATTCAATTCAATTTATTTATTGAATTTATTTATATATATCAATATCTAAGGCTTTGATATTGTATTACCTCTACGTGCACACTCACCTATTAGGCCTTTAGCTCTCTCTTATTCTCACTGTCGCTGTCATGTTGCTCACATTACATTTTCCTAATTTAGTGTGTACTGCCAACATTTTATTATTAATAACCAAACACAATCAATCCCTAATATACAGTTAAATAAGAACTATTGTAGCATTATGGTAGCATGTAGCATTACATTATACCTACCATAATGCTAGTTAGTTAGTTCTTGGTACATCATATCAGGTTAAAGCTAATCAAAATCTTACTCAAACAAAATTGGAATTACATATTTGATCCGCAAAGCAGCATTTAATAATGTATGGTGTAGTTAAATCATTCAATATTTCAGTTCAGATGGTAATTCAGGCATCCTGGCTAGCCAGGAGCATGCAACCAAGCATGCTATTATACCATTGGTATATATGCCATTATAGCAGAATGGCGTTAATAGGGAGTAGCAGAGGAAATGAACCGCTGACTGCCTTTAAGCCAGTGAGAATCATGGACAGGTGTGAATCGTTGAAGCTCTTCCTGCATGACAAATACTAACACGGTGATTCTCTACCTTTTTAATGCAGTGCCACACTTGTACGTGAGGTATGCAAATTCTAAGGATCGCCTGTATATCCAAGGATTGAATTTAAGGATTTGATCTGGTCCATTGGGCTTAGTTGGCTCTTACTTCCATATTTTTTTAGTTTGGCTAACATTCAGCTTCTGGCTATTGAGAATGCATTTGCTTGACATGAAAGTGCAAGCTATGCTTTAATAAGATAGCAGAATTTCTATTTCTGCAAACGCCTCGACAAAGCTCAAGTTCAGTCATGTCGACCTATCCTTGAGCAAGAGAGTGAATTACTACCAGTTAAGTCAATCTGCAGTTTCAATGAATAAAAGCTTCAGATAAAAATGTATTACATCTCAACCTGAATTCACTGCCTTGTTGACAGTTTGCCCTGGCACTCTGAAAACCACTGAGCTAATAAAGAAGTCAAAATCATACCATGCCCTCAAAAATTGGTATGTGCTGAACTGCTTCATTACACTCTGTTTTAACCAGTACTTTACCCGAGAAATTACTGACAAATCTGAGCCTGTGGTCCTCCATGGCTTGGCTCAGCACCAAACTCATTGTCAAGTGGAAAAGATCAGAACTTTGTGATACACATAATCGATGCAGGGAATGCATTGACATTTTAAATAAGAAAGTGTAAGTCTTAAAGTTCTTGGAGAGGCATTAAATGCAATCGATGTGTCATGCAAGATATTGCCAATGCTACAATGAGGGGCAGTTTCAAGAGTGATTAGTTTGATGTGCCTCTGCCAGACAACAACGCTTGATAGATTGCCATGTCTGTATCATTACCACCACTGCTCGCCTTTAATCGCCGGTTACATCAAACTCTCAAAATCGCCTCCCACAACCCCTTCAATTTTCCTCTGTTCACCAAGACTGATATCAAATGAGATTATGACACTACCCAGCTGATTTTGAAGGAGGAGGATGCGGTGATACGTTAGGGGCCACATGCAGCATAAGAAGGACAGTAATCAGTCATTCGGTGGGTGCATCCAGTCAACCTCTTATCTGTTCTGCACCTCCCATCCTGATCAAACACAACAGGCACTCCAAAACAAACATCCGTCTATCCTGTGGGACAGCCAGCCCTTCTGGGTCACAGCTTGGATGAAAACCACCTTGACACTCAGTGGGTCTGCAGAAAGCAAACACTCAACTTGAATTATACTAGAGGAACCTAATGAAGCCTTCATATGGTGTTTGAGTAACTTAATGAACCGTGCATGCAGTGGACAAGTAAGGTATGACTGAATCAATAGTATATTTCATTGGATGTTGCGGCAGTGTACTTCCTCATCAGCAAGGCTCATTTGGCAGACCAAATAGGCCACATGATTGTCTTGCTGTCATGTTTGCTGTTTACCTTTGCTGGGATCATGTGTGCTTCAGTGAGTAAATTCGGTTCCCTTTGTTTTATCTGATGCTGTTAGAAGGCAAGCACGATGTCCTCAACCTTGGCCACATAATAGACAAGGACCTGGCACCATTGCGATGATCCTTCACTCTGCAAGTGCAGCCGGGAGCACACATGCGTATGTACTGTATAGGGTTGCCTGTCGTCATCATCATATGTCTCAAGGGGGCCTGATAAATCGAACATGCTCACATGATAAATTGGCAAAGGCAAGCCTCACAAAGCATTTTGTAATCATTGATAATTGTTCCATTCATTATTGTCTGATTGGAAAGCAATAAGGGTCTTTGCTACATGGGAGCAACAGCAGTCGTGAATGATGTCACATGAGCCATATCTGCATAATCTACATAACAATATTAAGATGTAGAAGATTATATAAGTATATATATGTGTATATGTGTATATATGAATATATATGTGTATATATATGCATGAACAGGCTATAAAGCTTTGTCAAATGCTGGAGGGCTTGAAGCGACTTGCTACCCCATACTTGTTAAAAAGAAAGATTGAAAGAATAGAATGAATTTTAGATCACCAGTGTCAGTTTGCAGGGTGTTCATCAACAGAACCAAATGCATATGTAAGTCCTTGATCTACAAAACCTCTTTCATTCAGTGTCTGAAATCAAAGCCAGTATTCATCCTGGTCTATTTGTCTTTGCTATCTTTTAGTTTTTAGTATTTCTTCGTGAACTGCCAAAGGAACAAAGGTGTCGGTTCCTTTCAATTAAAATACAATATTATAAAAGGGCACAAGGAGGTGATGAAGATGAATCCTAATCTGCATTAATGTCGGCCTATATGGATCTGACATTAATGGTGCACAGAACAACAAAGTGACACAAATATGGCTTTTACAATTTCAGAAAGGGAGTTTTCTTAAAATATGTTCACAGAGTATATATTTCTTTTCCTCATGCAAACTAAGAGCTTACACACAGAAAGTTGTGAGAATTACAGCAATTACCAATTACAATTAACTTAAGAATGCAGGAAACAATCACACTTTACACAAAGGGAAGTCTTGCTTTGATGTCATGTTTGTACAGTGTCTGAAGGAGCACAAAAAAGTCCAACAAAATGTGTAAACGGAACAAAAATAATAGGTTTGAAATAAAAATGATCATTGTATTAATAACCATTAACCTACTTTTCTGTCCTTACTTTACAAGCTCCATTGATGACGACCACAACTTTTCACAACAGGCTTCATTCATTATTCATTCAGTCTGCCCTTTCTGCTGCACTTGTAACTTGCAGAGATCAGAGGTTTAGATAAATGCCTCGATAGGGTTTACAGTAGGGCAACAAATCTGTATTTACTGCTGCTTAATATTAAGGTTATCCCATGTGTGGCCTCAAAGGCTAAAACAGTGATGCTAATTGCTTGTGCAATGGATTTTGTACTAACTAAACTAAAAACAGCCACAAAAGCAAGTCAACAGCATGGTGGAAACATGCACATTTAATGAAGCTCTGTCTTTCTTTTACACACACACACACACACACACAGACCTATACATATACATATATCTCATATACTTAGATTTACTGTATACAGGCATACAGCACAAAATCACATTCCTTAACTTGAGATTTCCTCCGTGAGAAACATACATTTGCTTACTCATTAAGTGCATGCATTCTCAGTCATATCGCAACTATAAACAAACTCTTCCCCTGAGCAATTCTTAATGCTCAGAAGGGAAAAAAAGAGCTCTTCCTTTTTATTAGCTGACTCCATTACACGTCATTTCAGAATTAACTTTTGAAACCTACAATGGAATAACAAACATCTCTGAATTCTTAAGAGCGCCTTTCATGTGCATGTTAGGTGACAGACACGCATCATCCTGAAGCAAGATGGTGAAACCATCTGAAGAAATGTCTAGGATAATTTTTGAAGAGCTTTGGCTTGTCAAGAGCTTCCTGCCGTGGTCCCAGTCTTCAATGAAAATCTTTCACAAGAAAAAAAGGATAAATGTGTCAAGAACAGTATTTTGCCATCCATTAAAATGTTGTGGTGACCTGCTCATCTGGAGTTGGAGGGTTTAGTGTCTTACTTTCTTGACAGATGTTGAATTCAAGTCAAGTATTAATTTGTGCTTAAACCTTTTTTAGTAGACCCTCTGCTGCGAAAAACCATACGAGTCTTTTTGATTCTGTGTTTTTGCAATGCTATTTGCCAGCCACCTGTTTATTTTGTCTAACATTTTTCAATGGTCAGATAGCGCATTTCACAATTCTCTCTGAATAGTCTAGAAAAGGGATATTTAGGAGAACTGAGATATTTAAGGATCTGGTAGTAGTGTTTAGTATTGTCTGGGGAGCATGGCAATCCATCCAATATTAAAAATATTTCAGTTTTGACCAAAGTGGTGGACCAACTGACCGACCAACAGGCCGACATGACCATCATTAAAATAATACCATAATAAAATACAATCCTCCCTCATTTTCCAAGAATATACAAGCAGAACCTTGAGCTGGTTGATGTGAGTGAGCAGATAAAATAGGGCCAGATGTCTAGCTGTTTCTCAGATTTATACTCTCACTGCTTTTCCCCTTGATTTATTCAATAATGTGCAGAATCATCAGCACACAATTCATCACATTATTTATTTTGCCTTTACCTGACAGCCTGACAGATTATCATTCAATAGGCTTATGAGTTTCACAATGCCCCTAAAAGTTCAGTGCTGGATTATGCTGAGTTGACAGGGATATCCTTGAAAAGATAAGTGCCTTTGTATCAAACCACTGACAAACGATACCTCTCAGCTTATCCATACAGCTACTCAGTAGGACAGACCTATTTGTGACAAAGGAAGAAAACATGGTAATTTTTTTTTCTGTTCTTTAACAGCTTTGTTGTTTGGCAAATTAAAGACAAAATAGGAAACTGCATATCTTCGCTATCTATAAAACAGTAGTTTCATAAAAATCTAACATATGACTGAAACCATATATCATGTACACCTTTTGACTTTGAGGTCTGTCCATTTAATGAGACTCCACACCAGAGGGGGTGCTCGCAAAATGCAGAGTTACTTATGAGATAAAACAGGAGACGCTGCTTCTTCATAGTCTCTGCTTTCGTGGTCATGTAAACGCATACATCCTTTCATAAGGCCTCTAGACACTGACTTATTAATTCTAGGAACAATATTGGGTGCAATATGATGTTTTGATGTTGATCACCTTCTTCCCCTAGTTGTGTACTTTGCCGCTGATGCTGTGGAAGCCAAGCTCAAGCACACTGTGGCATTAACAGCCAATGGAGAATTTCCGAAATGTGCATCGAGGAAAACAAACAAACAAAACGGTTTGTAGTTTAGATTTCATATTCATTGTGTTTTTGCAGTTTTTGTCTGACTGTGTTAGGCTATACAGTGTGTTGCCTCCTCGGACTGTTATGTAAGAAAGATAAATGGACACATTCCAAACATGAATTAGATTAATAACTTCACCACAAACCTTTCCAACACATTAAACCTTTCAGACATGCCTTGAAAGCCATCCATCCATCCAACTTGTATGAGGCAGTACTTCATCTGTCAATTTATCTCTTCAGCAAACAATGTATGTTTTGCCATCAGCTAACTCCTGTAGTCAAAATTAAATCGAATTATAAAAGTGCTTCCTTGTCCATCTAGGCAGATATCTCATATTCAGACCAGCATGTGTCCTTTCAAAGTTTGAGAACTGCTAACGGAGGAGAAAGTAATCCCTTCCATATTTATTGTATAAGTAAACACTAATGGAGGTAAGCAGTATAGATCTGGAAAAGAATGATTCCTGACAGGAAATCTATTTTGTCTACACAGCAACGATACAGCTTAAGGCTCTATTTTTGAGACAATAAACATCCCCTCTTTCTTCAGTGAATCCCCATGTCATCGGAAATCCCTTCCTTTCCTCTTTCATCTTCATCTTTTCAAAACACTCAATTAGCTAAAATCATATTCCCAAAGCTCGTCTGTCTTTCACATAGAAAATATGCTGTAAGGCATTAAAAAAAAAAGAAAAAAGATTTACACACCTTACGTTGATAATTCAAACTGTGGCGTGGTTAACACTCAAACACAAGCATGCACACACACACACACACACACGCACACGCACACACGCACACGCATGTAGTCTAATTTCTCTTCTTCTGTTTGACGATTTGCATGAAAATGACTGCCCTGATTAAGATGACTGGTTGTAATTATTTACAAATCAAAAATCTTACAAAATGAGATTATATCTTATGCTCCAGATCTGCTTGTTTAAGCGGATGTTTTTAAGCAGATTATCATCTATAAATGCTTTGTGTCACATACAGATATCAGCATTACGGGGAAGAGAGTGGGTTTGGAGACAGAGAAATGCCATGACCTAATAAAATCAGATGCTTTCTGTTAAAGTTGGCTCTTTAATGCCTTTGGTGCACTTTACTCGCTGGTTTGGATTGGGGTACGTCCTCCCCTGCATAATTAATCTTAAATCAGCATTTATTTGGTACACAAAAGATTTAATCTTCACTAAATATCTGTACACACCATCAAAATCATTTGGCATGACAACACACAACCGCTCTTGCATGTCTTTGTAAATGTGTATCGTTTGGCTTGTAATTATTTGACATTCACGTTGGAGTAACCTTGAACCGACCAGCCAACCACCAAATCCCTGCTAGATTGTCTTTGACAGGTTAGGCCCTTTATTTGGTTCCCACAGTTGTATGCTTTGTCGAGCAGCTGCTGCATGGCCTTCACTTTTAAATATTTCTTTTGTTACATGCATTACCTTTTTCTTCACCTTTCTTCTTTTCCCCCCTTTTTCCAATATGCAGGTCCCCTCAGGCTAATGAAGACAGAGTCAAAGGTGAGGAGAGACGGCCGTTACTCTTTCTCTCCAAATGACAAATGAAGTTGTCATTTTCCTTGAGTGTGACTGGCCATTTCGGGCTGCACGGCATTCATATTGCTTTTGCCACCTGTGTTTCAAGCTGTCTTCAATGGACTGTAATAGCTCCTTTCACACCTGGGCGCAACAGTCACCAGCAGGGGGTGGTGTTTATCCTCACAATGTCAAATGAGACAATCTGGTAAATCAAGATGGGAAGATGAGGGAAGTGTGCTTCTGGTTAATCCTCTGTTTCTGTCTGTCTGTTCATCTACATTACTGTATCTATCAATCTGTCTCTCTAGTTTCTTTTATCCTTCTTACAAATCTTTACTTTCTACTTCTCTTTGATCTCATAATTTATCTGATTTATAAGGAGCAAGACAAGAGTTTAAGTGTGGTTTAATTAGTTTTTACTGACTTACCAAAGTATCGACACAATTTCTAATATCACTCAATCTGGTGTAGTTTTTCTTGAATTGTCATTCATTTGACTGCAGCTTTCCATCTCTGCATTATCTGTTGGACCACAGATAACTCTGGCAGTATTCACCAACTAACTCTTCCTTCTCGGCTCGGCATTTCATTATAAAGTATGTCTGGGTTTAAAGATATGCAAGGCCAGTCTGCTTGTTACCCAAAATTGTAACTTGTGGATGATGCTCGGCTGTCCTTCTCCTTTGACAAAGGCTTATTTTCCCTCTCAGTGATTGTGGGAGGAATCAGATGAGGCTTTGAAGTGGAGGGTTCCACAAACACACAACCAAACTGTTAATGAACCGCCTCTGTGAGGAGCGCAATGCTTTTGTTCCGTTGGTTGGTTGTTCGGTTGGGTGGGTGGGTTGGTGAAGAGTCTGCAGGGATATGGAAGATGTGAGGGGTTTTGAAGTTGAGTCATTTATTCTAGGCTCTGCTCCCAAGACACTCGGGCAGCAGCATTTATTTAGCTATTGTTTAGCCGTTGTTGTGTGGCAATCAGCTCTGTCGTGTGGGGTTATGTTGCATGTGTTCTGTGTGTTTTAGTGTATGCTTTTCCCATATGCAAACGCTTTTAAAGGCAGCGTCTGTGTGTCTCTGTGTGGGTTACTCTGCACTTCAACTTCAAAGGCAGGCTTTAAGAAAGCTTCTGTGTGCTGTCTCATGCAACTCTTGTCCCTTTAATGAGGCTTCATCCTCCGCAAGACTTAGTGGATAACAAGACACAGTTTGTGGAGAGAGGAGATATGGAAAAGTTTGTAGTGTTGGTATTACAGATCATACAAATTCACGGTGTACTACTGTATAAATATCTCAATCACCTCACATATTGTAAACCCCTGTGTTGCAATAATTTCAGGAAATTGAATTTAAACTTTGTAGGCCGTATTCTTTATTCTTAAGTCAGTGAAGTAGTTCTGAATAAATTTCAAGTGAGAAATAGGCCATGCAGTTACACAGTCATGCTTCATTTAGAGTTGAAGGCATCAGTCTAAAATGCCGAGATTAAAAAGTTGTTCATGAGTTGTTAGAGACGCTGTGTCATCTCATCATGAAACCTGCTCGCAATAATTCACTGCTTTGTCGAGTTCCACCTGCTGAGTGCCATTGATTCAGTGGTTGTTTTCCAGACTGAAATCTGGTAGCTTGTCCGTCACTGAAGCAGCCTTATATTTTTCAAAATAAACACATAATTATTATTTACACTCAGGGCCTTAGCCAAACACAAGCAATACTTTCTGTTCTGGAATTTACACCTGATGAGTATTTCTCAAGACTGGGTATCTGATCCAATCAAAGGTGAGTGGGTCAAACAGCAAACTAATAGCGTTAAAAATATATTATAGATGGCAGCAGATTTCGATCTGTTTATTGGAAGATTATCCATTTCACCTTCCCTTTGACCGACTTAAGGAGGGGTCTGTTGAGCTATTGGGGGATAGGTGCAGGAATCCACTGGTAAAGTGCCACTTTTACATGCACAGCATGTAATAGCATGTTTAAGTATTAATTGCTTAAGTGAGCCTCCATTAGATTCCTATCAAGAGCATATTTCCTTTGGCTATAGGGTGCATTGATCCAATTCTGGCAAGTGTGTCTGATCACCATTTCCACTGAGTCAGGTAGGATTGTGTGTGTGTGTGTCTTTTGCATGTGAGTGTGTCTTGCATGCGTGTGTGTGTGTGTGTAAGGCAGTGTGACTTTTGTCAGGTCACTGCAGCTAAGATAACCACCTACCTCAAAAATCTATGGCTTTCATTGAAAATGTCACTTACGCCTGAAGACACTGGGAGTTTAATTCATATATTCTGAAAATACATTTGCACAAGCAAAATCCATAGTATTTGCTCTGCAAAAATGCATTATAAAGTTCTGCCACAATTGAGGCTAATTTGAGGCTTCATCAGTCTGAGTTAGACAAAGTGAGTATATTCCGAAGTTACAGCCTTTTTTAGTTCAGCTTGTTCCCTCTTTGTGTTTACTATCTCTCCGACACAGCTCAGCAAGCAAACATTGCCTGTAGAAGCACAAAAAGGGATTTTCACACTAAAAAGACTGCAAGTTTGGAAGATACCAACTTGATTCCTCTAACTCAAACTGTTCATAATAGCTTCAGCTGGACTTAACATTGCATTTATGTACAGAATGATGACTGTGGATTTTGTCCCCCATCACTATCGACAGGAGGAAATATTACTGCGACCAGTAATCCTTTCCATTTACGTACAGGCATGCAAGTACTGTATTAAGATAAACTTGAAAAAATTGTGAACCTGTCTTTAAATTGTGGTACTAAAGCTGATGCATTGGAGTCCTGTGAATATTCACAGCAAATTTTATGAAAATCAGATCACTCGTTTTTGTGCAGGTTAAACTAAGTTGGTGCTAGAGGACAGCTCAAAATTGAAAGGTAGGGTGCTCAGTAAATTTCACTGCAAACTGCCATGTTTAGATAGACATCTTATTAAGTGCCACTAGACGGTATTTCAGAAGGTTGGAAAAATAACTAGGAATGCACCACACAATTCAAACCAGTTGCTGGATGGGTGGATGGAATAACACACTGATTGGTGAAGTGATGGACTGACCAGAATTGCAAACTTTGCTCTTGGAACGTCTACCTTGTGTTGGTGAAGCAACTGGAGCTAGTTAAGGAAGTGGATCAATACCAAATACTGTGCATATTGTTGGGACAATGATGGAGTGTGAGATGGATGGATGGAACACTATTTCAGATGGGTATAATCCTCTTTGGATAATCATATTTTATATATACATGTGTACATTTTACTCATACTTATACTGCTTATCCCACAGTTGATGTAGAAGTAGACATTTAAGATTAAATTATGCTGGAAAGCGCTGTGTGTATGTATGTGGCATGTGTCCAAATATGTGAATCTTTACTGTGATAGTGGTTGTGAAAATATATTTTGACAATAAAAAACATTTCTCACTTAAAACAATGTTGTGTACCATTAGTAAACGACTGAATTATTAATCTTAGTGTTGCCTCTAACACTTTTTTTGCATAATAGCATCTGTGCTTTGGAGTAGATCCATGCGTTTGTGTGTTTGTGTTTGTCTAATCCATCATTCTTTGATGGATTACACACAGCTGAGGAGCAGCAGTCAACTAGGCCATTAGAAAAGCTTTATTAACACTGTAAATAATGGCAACAGGCGGTCCTAGGAAAGATTTGGATGACACACTGTAGCTAGGGCTGAGATTCTACTGTCACACAACACTGAAATGTTTCCCAGCAGATACAGAAAGTGGTTATAATATACCAATTTCACCAGCAAATAATACAGTATATAAAGGCTATATATCAGGTTTTAAAATGTTGAGGGTATTTTGTTTTTTTTTTTAACGTAAAGGACAAAATTCACATGCTCTTTTTAGCATTGACCTATTTTTTATGTACACCGTTTCACTCATTTACTCATTTTAAATGAGAGGTTCTCCCTTGTCTGGCCACAGAGTATATTCACTGAGGCTGTGCCTAAGTGCTTGCTCAAGGACATCTCCACAGAGGGAGATGATAACATAAAACAAAACAAAAGAAACACTGACTTTCTATGCCACCAGTTCATTTCTGCACGCTCTAGGACACCATTACTTTTACATTCAGCAGCCTGTATATCTGAATTCAACACAACATCCAGTATGGAAATAAACAATTTTCCTTACATGGATAAAAAAATTAATTTCATCATGTTGTGGGGG
>JAVQJL010020386.1:0-21810 GCA_036024295.1 Nannoperca obscura | reverse complement strand
AATCCAACTTGTGGGAGCTGCTTCTGGAAGCGTGGGGTGCAATTTCTCCAGATTACCTCAACAAATTAACAGCTAGAATGCCAAAGGTCTGCAATGCTGTAATTGCTGCAAATGGAGGGTTCTTTGACGAAAGCAAAGTTTGATGTAAGAAAAATCTTATTTCAAATACAAATCATTATTTCTAACCTTGTCAATGTCTTGACTCTATTTTCTATTCATTTCACTACGTATGGTGGTGAATAAGTGTGACTTTTCATGGAAAACACAAAATTGTTTGGGTGACCCCAAACTTTTGAACGGTAGTGTATATATGTATGAAGAATGAAGAATGAACACCTACACTGCATGTGGGTGATGTCCTCCATTCCACTGACTCTGAGGGTCATACTTGCTCTGCACTGAAGTAGCATTAAATGTACTGTATAACAAAATTAAAAGCTCCATTATATGCATAAATACTTTCAGAGCTTTGATTCTCAAGTTGCACAAGTATTAATATACATTTGTAGTACAGCAATGTGCTTGTGTCATTGTTACAAAATCCATCAATCATTCAATAATTCCTCCAAACCTAATTGTATATTTTGCAACAAAAAAAAAGTTTAATTATCAATCTATCTGATGTTTAGTTTCTCCACTAATCGCTTCATCTATAAAATGTCAGAAAACAGGCCTGTTACAATTTACCAAAACCCAAGGTGATTGGGTTGCAATTGCAATAGTTTTTTCCAGCTATCTGTATCACAAAAAACAGCAAAATCTCATAATTAAAAAGTTGGATTTAGGGAATTTTTTGTATTTTTGCTTGACAATGAATCAGTTAATTTAGCTGATAGAACAAATTGTTTTAGCTTTCACATTTTGTAAGATTTTAACCAGCCACAGCAATCACACATTTTAAGCATGATCTAAATATAAAGCAGGTGTACTGACTTTCATTCAAAGGTGCCAATCCAAACCAATCCACAAACTATCATTGGCTAAGCTTGCCATTTACAACCAAACAAATACACTTATCCCCCCAAAAAACCCACATCCTTCAGGCAACAGATAGACTAAAGTGAGTGACCTGATGCAGAGTAAGTGTAACTTTTGATGATTCAGATGGTACCAGTGTGATACTGTGAGACAAACAGATGTGATGGGTCCTTGCACACATCTGTCTCTCATATTGTGTGCTGCATCACCATAGAAATTGCCAAACAAATCCCAGAGTTCAGACTAAAGTGCCAGTCACGTGCTTATACAAACTAGCGTGACAAATGGTTGCGCGATAGCCTCATGACAAGCTCTCGAATGGCTTTCTTTCATGGCCTTACATGCCCTGTATAATGGCATGAATGAGTCATTCTGGAGATGAATTTATACATTACATGGTTATTTGTGGTTATTTGTAATGAACAGCAGCTGATGGCTTAAGACACACTATGAAATGCACAAACAAGAACCGAGAGAGAGAGCTAAATGTATCAGTGGTCATTGTGTAATTAAACACTTGAGCTCAGAGGCTTCCAGGCAGAGGACAGAGTCCTAATCCTGTTCTCAGTCAGGTCTGTCACCTGACTGACTGATGATGGCTGCCCTGTTCCTGGGTGAGCCTTGTTTGTCTGGCAATCTCAATAATGTTGATTGCTGTGTGTGCGCATTTGTGTCTGTGTGTGAGTTTGTTTGTGTGTGTGTGTGTGTGTGTGTGTGTGCCAGACATCTTCACACTAGCAAATAACTAGCCTTTACTCATTGTCATTGCTCACTACAATAAACCTTGAATTAATGGGACATCAGTGTCCAAACATGACGTTTGTGTGTCCATATGTGCATGTCTCAACGGTGCGCTTACCTTACAGGTTACAGTCCCAGGGGACACCATACTGTGTTTGTATGTGTATTTGTGTGTGTGTGTGTGTGTGTGTGTGTGTGTGTGTGTGTGTGTGTGTGGTGTGTGCATGCCACTGAATCCTTAACAAGTGTTACATAACATTAACCTTGCGAGCAGTCTCCCTGGGAAACAGCACTGTGGATCAGTAGGAGAGAGAGCATGACAGGGAGTGAAAAAGTGAGAAAGAGAGATGTAGAGGTGGTGGAGATGACAACACTGTTAATCGTTTACTCATTATGCAGATGCAAGTGTGCATGTGTGTACAGTTTAGTACAACACTTATTAACGATGTTCCTAAATCTAAATCCAACACCTGACAGAGCACAAATAAAATATTTAAATCATCTCAAATTTGTGTTTTTTCCACATTTGTGTACTATTATTTGTTTTCAAAAGCCTCTAAAGAAATCATAATGATAATCCACTAAAAAATGACTTTAGATTTACTATTTTGAAAAAACAAATGAAATACTTTACATAACTGGCAAACGTTTTTTGAAGCATTCAATCATGTTGCAGTTCTTCCTCTCCTACAGGCAACCACTGGTTTCCAGTACAGTTTGGAAATCAACTTGCAGAACTTTCTTGAGCTGGGTAATTTTACATGTTTTTTTTGTTTGTTTTTGAGGATGGCTCTTTGAATGTTTTATAGTAATGCAGCTACGCAATCGGCCTCCTTTGAGCAGTATCACAGAAGTGGACTCGAGCCCACTGCTGCCGTGATTCGGTAACACTAGAGTCTGTTTTGATGGTGTAAAAGTGTAAAAGACTACTTTTTTGTGCTCCAGCATGTCCAAATTTAAGAAGTGGGAGGACATTTGCTATTTACAAAAACATTGAATTATTTGATAGAAAACACAGTATAATCCAATAATCAACATTATTCTAGAATAATCATGTAAACTATGAGTATAATATGAATAATATAAATACCAGTATGCATATAATGTAGACAAGACACTGTCTAACTTAAATGATAATTACGGTTTATTTCAGCCTGTATTTCCCATAAATCCCCATGCAGTTAGCCATAATGGCCATTTCAGGTAGTTTCTTTCTGTTTACTTTTGGTCAGACAAGAGTTTGAAATGGTTCATGTAAAAACCACATTTCATTTCATTCATGTAATTTGGAAAGCTGTAGGAGGCCTCTCTAGTTTGCCCTGATATGTGTTGCTTTGTGTGAATGCTCATTTCCCCAAATCTCTACAATGGAGGTGGAAGTGCAAAGTTTGAATGACTCATAGAGCCACTATAGCCACATCTTAAAAAAATACGGCAGATTGAAATAACCCGAAATGATCCTTAACTGTAATATAGTCTTCTGTAAGAAGGTAACAAATAGACTCATAATGCATTCTATTATGGTTGTTTTCTATTCTCTGACTGTATCCAAACTACATTTAATACTTCGCATCTCATTAGCCATTTGTCTTCTACACACTACCATGATTCATGATGGACCAAAAACCTGCATGCTCTGTACTTGACAGAGGATTGTACAAATCATGAAGTATGGAAACGATGCTTGCATATTTGTAAATCAGGATTAGAGGCCAATCTCGTGGCAGGTTGATTGAATCGGGCCGCCCGTCTCCCTCCCGTCCTAAGCCCCTTGGCGTTTTCAGGAGGGTAGAGATAAAGGGATTTGGGCTCTCTGAGATTTGCAGTGAGACTTCTTATACGCCCTCCCACCTCCAGCTCCCACCCCTAGCTGCTGAGTAGATTGTTTTCAACCAGGGTCTTGAGGCAAAAGCTCATAATATGTTTCTCAAATTCATGCATTCAATAGCTCTGGCAGGGCTTTTTTTCAGAATCTTCCTGTGTTGCTGATATATTGTTTGCGCCATAAGTTGCTATCCAAAGGCATGACAAATGTCTATGTTGCGCTCATGTTCAACCCTCCCACAAACAGGAATATATATGTCTCACAAGTCACCATCCATTTTGATATAACTTGATTTTACTTGTAACATATTTTGTTATGGTTTCTATCAATTGGCTGATTGGATTATTTCCTATTTATTTTGTAGAAAAAACTGACAGACACTCAGCAACAGAGAAGATTACTGTTTTTTGGAGAACACAAATGTGTGCCCTCCTGTTCCCAAGCTGAATTCCAACTTACTAGAACTTACAAATGAATTCCACTTGAAATCCCAAAACTAGCCTTGTACTGTACTAGGCTGAGTTGTGCTTTCTGTCTGCTGCAGAGGAGAAGGACATTAACCTCTAACTGTACTCCAGATGTAATATGGTAAATAAATAGGATCTTATATATAAACATTAATTTCTAACATCTGCTCTCATCTGTTCTGTTGGTACAAAAGTTAGGTGGAAACACTATTTCTTCCTTACGTCCAGCCAGCAAATAGTTTTTATTCATCAATAAAGACATTTAAACATAGTGTAAGTGGTAGGATTAAGCTCCAGTTTTAGTTTAAAAAATGTTAATCTTCACATTTCCTCAGAATCGTGGACAAACATGGAGTTTCATGTGGTTATGGAAAAATATTAATTCAGTCAAATTGTGGCATTTGATTGATTGCCACCCACTCAAATCACGTTGTCATCTGAATGATAATTGTAAAAAAAATATCTGTTCAATCATTGTTTAATAATGATACAACTCAGAATACATTCAGTGTTTTATAATAGTGAGGTCAATGTTAACCTTCACCTTCAGAGCATGAAAGAAGTTTCTCCCATAAAGCTTTGAGGTACGAGGATGGCAAGAATGGATTGAGCAAAACTTCACTGACTCACACTGTTTTAGCACAGAGTTGTAAATAAATGTACGCAGGACATGGTTCACGGTCAGGACTGTGTGTGGCAAAGCTGATAATACAAAACCATGTTATTAAATATTTACATGTCCAGTGGCTTTATGTTTACTTTTGTGAGTTGCAAAAGTTTTATGAATGCAGTATTCATGCTCAGTAAATACTTAAACCAAGATAAAGTGAAACCGTGGAACTATACGGTTGCCCCTAATTTCTTTATGTAAAGAAAACTGAGGTTGTGGTGCCTTCTAATGAAGAACAGTCTCTTGGCATTTTACCTGCTATACTGCAGAATACATCAATAGTGGTTCGCATTTCCTGTGTGTGCTCTCTGCAACTTCTCACTACACAACCTCAAGCTTCATTGGTAACTTTTGCAAAGGTTTGCATATCTTTACATACCTCTGAGAACCTCTGAACATCCTGTGTGAGGGTCCCCACGCGGCTCCAGTTGTAGTAGTTGAGGAACTTCACTACTGCTGGGTTTACGGCGTTGTCTGATGGGACGGTGCGGAAGAAGTTGGGGTACTTTTTCTTGTCTGCCAGAACTGGGGTTGTTGCTGCAAACGACAGCTGGAATGACAAAAGCGGGAAAAATACAGTAAGCTTCAAGTCTGACTGTTGAATACTACAGTTATAAATAATCCTGGCAACAAACTGTCAGCTTGTGCTGGTGTCACTTGAAGTGGTAGTACAGCAGCACTGGGTCACTGAACCTAATGCACCAGATGACACATGTTAGGTCTGCCCTTGCTGTGGTCAGCGGCCTCCGTCATTTCAGGGATAAAACCATTGCAGTTAGGGCGTGAGGAATGTGCACAGACACACACACACACACACACACACACACAGTCTAAGGCTGTGAATTAATGAACTCAAATGACTTAAAATGTCAGCGAAATTGCCCCTTCGGGTGGCTATTGATGACCGCTGTAAACATGACCTTTCAAGCTGGCTTCATTTTGTACCTGTGTGTGTGTGTGTGTGTGTGTGTGCGTGTGTGTGTTGGAGTTTGTATAGGTGTGTAAGTCCCTTTTTGTGTGTTTGTGTATGTTTTGATGGTGAGAAAAAAGCAGCAGCAATATGATTCATCTCTTCTGTGTTGGTAAGTTAAAAGCATTTCCTTTCTTCACATACAAGCGGTTTGAATCTGATTCCACACAAATCACTTCACCTGAGAATAACCTCAAACACTAATTGCCTTTTTATACACACATATTTAAGTATTTTTCCAGAGCATTAGTACTTTAATGAACTAAATATAATGCAGCAGGCATAAAACCTCACTGAATGCAATATAGTTAGAGTGTGTAACTTAAGCTGATACTGGTCTGGTCAAAGCAGCTTAGGTTTATTGAGCAATTAATATAATACAAGCATGCTCATTAAACATGATAAGAATGTCTACAAATGTATTCCACTGGTGTTATACAATGTTTAATGGGTAAATATTGTTCAAATATGGCCATTATCATCTGTGTTTTTCCATTGCACAGTTGCCTAAAACATACAAAGTAAAAGCCCTCTCTCCCTCCAAAACAAACACAGACACTACAATCACTCACAGTCACAATTGTACTCATTTCCCACCATCCCACGTTTAATTAGTAATTTCCATGCTAATCAAGTTTTGCTGTCTCTCTCTCTCTCTCTCTCTCTCTTACACTTTGTAACACATTTCAACAATAGCTTACAAATTTTCTCCAGAGGCAAAAAATGGCTGAAATAATTTTTGGTATTAAGATTAGAATTTGCAAGTATGTGCAATATAATAACCAGCATCCATATTACAATTTCAGTCATTTTACGGGATGTGTTTAAAACAAAGCATGAAAAAGAAGTACAAACATGTCCGTAGTATTGTACAGACATCTTTATAACAAACCAAAGAGACATTGTAAACATGCAGAAGTTTAAGAGCAAAGGTCTGAAAGAGGTACTGAATATTTAGGAACTAGCACATGAGATAATAAGGCACCGTGCTATTTTTAGTATTTTATCTGTGGTAATATAATGAGCGATATGAATCAGTGCAGGGTTAATTACATACTTTGTAGAGATTAAGCAGGGCTTGTGATTCATGATAGTGATCAACACAAGGATATTATAATTCTGACTGAGACCAAGAGGTATGCCAGTAGATTTCCAAAAAGTGTGCTAAAGCCTTGAGGAGTTCAAGCACCTCCTAACTTTAGGGATGACTGTGATCTTCTCATTAAGTCTTTATCCACTTCTAAACATCTTCACTACTCATTAATCACAGTACTCCTGGTATAATTGTATTCTCGTTGAAACCTGATTACCACTGAAAATGTACCGTAACATAGTTGAAAGGAGAGTAACTGACTTAGAATGACAGAAATGTGAGAACCTCATTCAAAAGGATCAGAGGGCCTTCAAAAGTATTGTGAAAAAATTTAGACAATAGAATTGACTCAGGTACATTCTCAGGAATGTACTATGCTGTAAGATAGCATGACAGCTATGATTGTTCAGTTGAGCTTGACATGACTATATTAGGCATATATTAGAAATACAAGAAAATCTAAATACATTTCTGACTTCTAGACATTAAAGATGAATATTTCAGTTTAAGAGTGTTGTCCTCTGTATACAGTTTCTATATTAGGAGATAAATTAACCCAAATTGCAGGTCTGCCTTTTTCTACGCCCTCATCAACCTCTATGTTATCAGCCAAGCCATTTCAGTGGATGCCAAATCCACAAGTCTTCACCAAACCAGCGGGAAACCCTCGGTTTGGTCCACTAAATCACCACTTTCTGCGTAGACCACCAGGGGTTTGTGTTCACACATCAACGAGAGCAGCTTTTAAAACAAAACATGGATTATAGCCATCAATTAAGCAGGAAGAAAGGCCTTTATCTTGCTACCACTGCTAAATCCAAAATCACCCAACAGTCTTAGAGGGTTTCAAGAGGTCTTTCTAGTGTTGCCTTAATCTCCGTTTAGCTAAGGCTGTTTGCTACACCCACTCTGGGAGATGCTTCTATGGATCACTAATAACAACTGGTGATCTTCTCAAACCAAATTGATTGCATCAGTTCTCTCACGTGAATTTGTGTCCAAAAGAAGTTCCACAACCATATTGCTTTCCCCCTCTTCAGCGTTTTAGCTTTGTCTGGGTTATAGCTGTTTTATAGAAGTTGTTTTTGCTGTTGGCATATTATTTGTTTTATCTGTTACAACTCTACACTCAATTGTAACAAAAATGTAGATTTGGGTGATTGCAAATGCAACAATGTCAAATCATTACTTCCTCAGATTAGATTCACCAAACGCAAAGCTGAAACTTTTTTCCACCACCACTTGAGAAAACGTACAGCTAATATTGTTCACACACTGAACAATCCAATAATAAACATTAAGGCATTATGAGTAATCAATTTTTCATTTCTTTACTCCTGTAAGTAAAACTCTGCCATGCACTAACCCTACAGGTTCATTGAAGTTGAGGCCATCAGATGTGTGTGAGTAAAGGCCTACTCAAAGTTGATTCAAGAACAATTTGTACCTTTGCTGTGCGTCAAAATGGACCATGGAAAGCAGAAAACAATATATGAGAATGAATGTCCAATAATGACATTAGGCAAGTTTCTTGTTAGAGCAAAAACTAGGACACTGGCAAAATATGTCTTGTTTGGCCACTGAATCCAGAACGTGAAGTTTACAAAAATAAAAAGCACTATTTATTTTTTCTTTCATCTCAAACAAGCCAAAGTCTACAGGTCAATCCAAGTCGGCTAAAGCACGATTTTGTGAGGACAGTGTATTATGACGACAAGATGAGAGGAAGCGCCAATGTATTATTTAAAGAATAGACTAGTCTTTATCTAACTCTCCACAGCCTTTTTCAGTGGAAACGCCAAAAATAGTTCCATGATATCACACATCTGAGAGTAGTGGCTTATGTAAGAGGGTTTTAAAGAGGGCCGGCCCAAATAGGATGGTCTTTGGTGGAGAGCTCTACACCAGTATACACATACACATGCAGTGTGCATGTACACACAGATCATACACAGGTTAGGGCCCATGCATTCATACATTCTCTAACCACAGATCTCTCTGATACACACAAACTACAGCAGCCTTCCTTTGCCAGTAGTAATTAAAACAGTGGCTATGGGCTCCAGGCAGCTTCTCCCTGTCATCTCACCACAAGGTCACTGAGGCTCTCTGTAATACGACTGAAGATCCGTCTGGCCCCACTGAGACACAACGATTTTGTTAAGACTTGTGGCGAATCACTGATACCATCGCAGTGGCGATCTATTCAGACATTCTGTACACACGGTCGCTTATCACATTCTATTTGAAGTGAGTACAAAAGCTTTGCTGCCTTTCCATTTGGGCTGATACAAGTCACAATCAAACTTTTTTTTTTATGCACAGACAAAAATTAAGAGAGGTGCCCAGAATAGAAAATAAGAGGTACAGAGTCAGAGAGCAAGGTGTTTAACTGCTGATTTAATAGGGTTTGAATCAGGTTCCATGACACTTGAGTAAATGGATAACATTTCAAACTTCTTAAAACAACTGATTCTTTGTAGGGTTGCAATTCTCACAACCACTGTCCAGGGTGCTGATTCTGGAGCTGTCCTGAGGTTTGCCTCACCTGTAGGCCTACATACCATGTTGTTTCAGATCCTGGTTGCTGATTCTTAGAGACGTCAACAGCAGGCTTTCTTACCTTGTTCACTGCCCAATGTTTGGGGTTCAATTAGTTTTTGCTGCCTATACTGACAACAGCTTTTCTTGGGTTTGTGTTGACTTCAGCAAATAAATAAATAAAGTTTCCAAGAGGTGGACCAATTGTACAGCTAATAGACTGACATTGACATCCATAGAGCAATGCCATGCCTAAAAGTTATCTGACTAAATTGATGATCCATTTGATAGAAGTAACAACTGCTTCCCACTTAGTTGGTTTTAAGTGCTCTTTGCTGGAGTAAAGTGTTGTGAGTCAATGGGTGCGATTAAGGTGGTTTGTCTTTCTGACCACGTTATAACACAGCCACAGAAGATTGTTAGAGCTAAAGAGCTAGATATAGTTGTTAAAGCCCTTATTACAAACATCGACTGCAAAATGTCTCTTTGTTTATAACCTCCGCAATATACCTGCGTGATTTGGCATGGGATTGGGAATCAATGGTGCATAAATTAAAGGCAACAAGCCTTACAAACTATCCTAGTGCAAGCAGTTTGAAGGAGAAATGAGGAAGATGCAAGAGTATGTCTAATCACATTGACGGGTCTAATAGCATTGATTGGTCCTAGCGGGACTGCTTTGCAATAGGATCTGCTGGTGCTAATTGTGTGGCTGGCCTTTGAATAATGAAGCGGCTATCATGGAGAGGCTGATAAAAAACTGAAAGATAGGTAAATATCAGCTCACTCACAGCACTTTGATCATGACTTTCATGTTTATCATAGCAAAGGTGTTACATCACTGACTAATCTGAAATTGTGGATTTGTAATCTGACATTTTTGATTCTACACAAAATAAAGACTAACATAAAATGGTGTATATGGCTAACACAAAAAGGAGTGAGGGGCAAACAGAATGTACCAAATGGTTCCAGTTAAGGAAAATTAATGTTATTCCACAAATGTTCACCACTTAACCAATAATAAAGGTACTTAAAAACAAGTTGTCACTCTTTGATCAACTATCTAGGTACAAATATCGAAATGACCATAACTTTTGTGAAAGAGCATGGTCAAATTACATTCTAATATGAATTTGTATATGAAATATATTAATTTAATAGGTTTTGCAACAGTAGTGTTTTTTGTAACATTCTCATAATGCCAGGGACAGTAAGGACCATATTTCCAAGAGGTAATCTAAGGCCACAATGGATTTTACACAAATGCAGTCAAGCTACTTGAGTGAGACCTTGATTACATATATCCCAGAATAACACACTTTGGAGAGGTGCTTTGAGGCAACTTCAGCAAGTTATAAAACTTAAAGAAAAGGTTTCATAATCACAAGGGATAGTATCAAACAACTTCAAACAGTCAACCAATCCGTGCCTATTATTTCTATTTTTGCACACAACACAACAGATTCAAAGCCCACCCATCCTGATGGAGCCCTGAGACCCCGTGCAGAGTAATAGCTAGGTAATAGTAGTGCTGTTGATCAGGAAGCACGGAGGTGGTCCTGGGGTTTATTCAATATTCAAGAGAGGCATTTGGCGCACCATGGGAGCACCCAGCTGGAGAGGCGGCAGTAAGAGAGAAGCTTCGGACCCCACACCGACCACATCCAGAAGTCATTAGCACCAGGATGTAGGAGGGAGAGAGAGATGAATATTGTAGGTAGACCGTGGAGGGACTGAGTGAGAGGCCCGGTGGTGAAAAAATAGTCAGATATGTAGGTGGGGAGACAATGGAGGGATACAGACAAACAGGCAATCTGAGCGAGGGAAAGAAGATGAGATAGGACTTATGTGTCATCAAGTGCTATGTGTGCAGTGTGATTATTGATCTTATACTGCATAGTGAAGTTGGTTGAGTATAAGTTGCATGAGTATAAGCAGGCAATTCACACACACACACACACACACACACAATATGTATGTATATACACATTATACCAGATCAACATATGGCTCAAGCAAGCATGTGTTGGAGGAAAACAGTAAACCACTGTCTCCATTGCAAGGCAGTGCACTGAAGTCATCTCATTTTAAAGTTGGGGGTTAAATGGAGACGAGTGATTCTGCTTGACTCCGCTGTAATTTAGCTCTGCGATGCGAGAGTGATGCAGAGCATATTGTTACATGGGCTGACTTCTAGAAGAGAGATCAGAAGCACTAATAGCACACAGAAAACAAAGTAGCTTCAGGCCCACACTATTCCCAGTGGGACGGAGACATTATAGCTTCCTACATGGGCTTGACCAGGCATGTGTGTCGCTCTCTTTATCCTCTTTTTTTTAATGAAAACTCAAACTCATTACAGAGAGAGGTCACCCTCCTCCACACACAGGTCTACACACTTAAAAATTAAGGTTTTGACACTTGCATGTAGTTGACGTCTTACCATAAAGATTCACTCACATATAGGGCTGGGAAATGTTGATAAATTTCATGGTATTATTATGAACGTTTTTCCAATATAAATCTGAACATGTCACATGTATCCAAAATTACATATAAAAACAAATAAATGTATGTTTAATGAAATGAACTGGGCTCCCCTGCTAGGTATTAGATTAGACAAAAATATTGTACATGTAAAGCAACAACTTTATTTTGCTAGTTTTAAGTCAAAATGTTCTCAGAATCATTAAATGGGAAAAGAATCATACGGAATCGTCACCCTCACAAGGTGCATACACCTGCAAACAAATACTACTTGAAGGTGGGCATCACAATCTGATTTACAGAGAACTGGTTTTGTCATTTCTTCAAATGGCTGGGAGCTGTGTGTCTAAGTGTGTTGTGTGTGCTGGGCGTACATGCAGAAGCTGGAGGGCATGAAGTGGAGAAGTGATGTGGAGATAAACAGAAGAATCCAGAGCAATCAACAAGGCCTTTTGACTCCCATTACAGTGATCATTGTTGGCATGCTTTCTCCAGCCGGAATTAAACATAGAAACATGGAACATGATGAGAAATAAAATCCTGGGTAGTACTGATACTAATACTAATGACGATAATAAGGAAAAAAAATCTCCCGTTACCTTTAAAGTAAAACATTTACTGATATTTAGAAAAAAAAGCTAAATGAATGACATAAATATAGCATTTTTAAATACTGGCATAATTCACTTCACAATAAAGTGGTGAGATTAATATACTACTACTAATAATAATAAAACTATAATATGAAAGGAAATAACAGCTGTTGTCTTTCTGTACTTTATACTTAAGCAATTCTGTGAAATATACATGTGTTTACCTTTTTCTAGAAAAGTGTGTTGCACTGTGTAGCATACCACTGTGTCAACTATGAATTATATTTTATTCTTGTTTCGGGGGTTTTAAAGAAGAAAATACAGAATCACACTTATCATGATAACAGTACAGAGATGCACTTCCTCATTTCACTTTCAGAAAAACTCCAATGGAAGAAACCTTTCATGCACACAGGTTGATTTCAACATCAAAACTAATCTGAAAGTCTTCATTTGTGCAAAAACTAGACTCTGACAATCCCATCCTGTGGCAGAATACCGCATGTCATCACATACTATGCCCACTCAGTGGCCTCTAGACAGGTGAGTGATGTGGCCATTGCTTCTTCTCTAATAGCTAATGGCCTGCTGCAGCCCTTGCTCTAACATGTCAATCATCTTATAGCTAATGCCAACATGTACACTCCCACCCATGCACACAGACTGAGTGATGTTCTGTTTATGCTTGTTGGCCTTGCACGACACCCCACCACATCACATCACTCTTATCTCAGGGCAATCGTTTAGACCTCCCCTTAGTCTCTTCTTTCAGACTCAGCAGTTACGCCTTTCCTTCCTTATATCTCTATCTGGCTTCACTGTCAAGAACAAAGAACCATTCTGGACAAATGTCAGGCTTAATAATATTTGGAAGAGCTTGAATGGTCTGATGAAAATATGATTTAAAGTTATGTATTACTTTTACATTTGATATGAGGACTGGTCCTGCAATAGCACGCCCACATCCTTTAACCTGCATCCTAACATGCATTTAAACTTGCTGCACTAGGTTTGATGTTTGGACTGGCCTTGTCAGAGCACTTGATTGCACATGCACATTGCCACCAAACCTGTGCTGTGCAAGCATTCAACCTTTGCTGCGCTGCGTTCAGTGTTTGTATTGCCCTGTGAGAGGTTTCAATCATACACGCGCTGCTGCTGTGCGAGGCAGAGGCTTTCATTTACTTGCCGCAGGTATTTCATCCACCATGCATGGACATCTCCCCCACACACGCAATGCCTCATCTTCTGTGGGTCCCCTTGTTCAAGTTGGTCCACACATCAGAGACAAGTGTGACAAGTAGGAAGAACAAGACGTACGAAGAGAAGGTGAGAAAAGGGCGGAGAAGATAGCAGAAGAGTGATACACCTGTTCTATCCAAATGTGCAATCTCCAGCATATTAAGACCAGTGTTGGGGAGTAACTAGTTACATGTAACATGGTTGTGACATTTCTACAGGGCACCAACAGCCTAAATGATTTGATGCTAACTATACTACATACTGTGCTTTTTGCTGGGCACATAACGACACTTGTTGCCAGTTTGGCCTGTTAGCGAAGGACAAGACAGATTCTCCCTGAAACCTATCGTGTCGTATTCTTCTCCACTAAATCAAAATAAACCGTAGCGCCACCTAGTGGACAAAACTGAGGATATTACCAGTGGTTTGGCCTGTATGTGATTTGACTTCTCCAAATTATATTTAATACAAAACACGTTAACATGGTTAATCATTGGGTCTAAACTGTATTCTATATAGAATATAACTTTATTTCAAGATAATAATAACATGAATTATGTTATACTGTGGGGGGAGATGGTAATCTGTGTTGAGAACTGTTGTGGGGTTTACACTGCCTGGTTTAAACGTATATTTGAGCTTTATTGCCCAGTTTAAAACATTTGTTAAATTAAAGTAATCAAATTTAATAAGTTACATTACTTTAATGAAGTAATCAAAATAGCTACATTACTTATTACTTTTTAAACAGGGTAACCTTCCCAACACTGTTAAGCAATTTGGTTACAAATGTCAATTATGATAGCAAACAGTTTTCCATTCAAAAGTGCAGAAATTCTTCTGTTTGATTATAGCACAAAAACAACTGCCAATCTGTCAGAGTGATTGGGATGCCAATTACTTGAATGCAAAAAAATGCTGTTGATTAGATAAATACTTGATACGTGTGTATTGTTTCCCAGCACATTTTACACTTAATGATACTGGGATTTAATGGAAAATCATTTTTAGTCACAATGTTCCACAAAATAGTAGAAACAGAAATAGTAACAACAGGACGTACGTGTGTGTGTGTGTGTGTGTGTGTGTGTGTGTGTGTGTGTGTGTGTGTGTGTATGTATGTATATATATTTTGCTTTGCACAAAGGGCTAAGGGCATTAAAGAAAAACAACAACCATACATAGCAGCACATAATATAACAAAACATAAGCATTGTAAAATTGTTTAATTCATGTGCTTTTTTTAATGTAGGATTACTAGTCTTGTGAACACTTGAATGCTGTACACACCAGCACTGAGCTGCCCAGGCTACAGACTCGCTGCCCTTTCTATTGGTTCAAGACAGATGGAGGAAGAGCTGGCCTGTTTTTTTGTGCTCAGGTCAACAGTTCATTGTTGACTGTCTTTTCTGATCTGCTGTTGTCATGCTTGTCATGTAGTGTTTGCGATGTAATAACGATCCAATGCATCCATAGGAATGTTTCAAACCATCTTCCTTACAAGAAGTGCTGAAAAGGATTACATTTTTTTAAATTAACTTTAGCAAGTGATGCTTGTTCGTTTGCTCATCTCACAGACATTGTCAACACCTCCTGTAGTTGTTACCCAATAAAGGCCTACCATCAGTGAAGTGTTAGTATCAGATTATCAATAGTTTGTAGAAAGATTTACTGCTTTGTATGTGTGTTCAGCTTGTAGGGGCAATTGGTGTGTCTAGCTGGCATCAGAATAGGATTTTGGTAGTGCAAACCCCCCCAACACAAACACACATTCTCTATGCTATCCTCTGCTCTCATTAAAAGTCTACATTGGTGGTTATTTCCCCTTATTGTGTGTGCACCATGGAGGCTCATTAGGATGAGTTATAGGCCTGCACCTGTGATAGTTGGACACCTTTCAAAGATAATTTGTGTTTGGCAGAGGTCTAAGGTGGAAAGTAACAAATTGTAGTGGACTCAACAAAAAAGCAGGCTAGAGCTGGCCTGGACAGGGTCGGGCTATCCCAATTTAGAGATTATCATTATTTACAGAGCAATGATAGGAATTTTTAAATAAAAACTCTGACTCTGGTTTATCTCTGTTAAAGCAGAACAACTGAGCAGAAGACTAAGTGTTGGAGAAGAGGTCAAGACTTAGAACTCTGGCCCAGACCTGGACATCTTTTTCCTCCAACACTCACCTGAATGAATGTAGGACGTGTGAATAAGTACAAGCATTGTACACACAAACTATAGTCATGTTGGCTAAAGTCACATTCAAAAGTAGTTGACTACTGGCAGCACGGTGGTTTTAGTAGTCAACTACTCAAATAGTGGAGTAGTGAAATCTACATATGATAATATGGAATGGCCAAAGATTATTTCAAAACCATAAAAATAAAAAAACTGAACAGGGTCAGTAAGATTGTCTCTGTACCATAATTATATGGGTTGTTATGTCAGTATACACCATCATATCAGCATCTTTTTAATAGTGTTAAAACTGTGGATGTTAGAATCATAACAGGATAATTTATCTTTCTGTGGTCTGCCAGAAGAATTTTCAGCTTATTTGAGAAAAAGTCCTTGTGGGACCTGCCAGGTTTCTCTACTGAGATCTTGATTCCATCTCCCCACATCCATGCATGCCTTATTCTTTACCCAGAAACCTCCTACACACACTGAGTGTGTGCATGTGCCAGATTATGGCTAAATTTGCATGCATTCCAAAATGGGACTTTTAATCAGAATATTTAAGCTAATGCAAAGTACACACATGTAAGCTATTTAATACATGAAAGGGTGGAAGTACAGGAGTTAATGAATTCACTCTGTAACTGTCAGACTCCTTCTTACCTGAACATAGACGGCTTCTGCCTGCCTCTCTCAACCCAAACAAATATAATCTTCTGGGGATCACTAAGAAATTCTCCTTGTTGTCAAAAGCCTGCTGCTGCTTTGTCTGTTGGTCGCCCCAGTTTTTCAGAGCAGGAAAAGGCCATTTGAACTGTCAGTGGACTATATGCCAGATACACAGAGCAGCTTGACAGTTGTCCTGTGCAATATATCTCAGTCAATCTGCGATCTGCTCCCAAATGCCAACAGTTTGAAGAAGAAATCATTAAAATATGAAGTGACACTTGGGGGAAGAGGAAGGAAATGTCCCTTATGGATAAACAAACAAAAGCCAAAGACTGCAAGGTTGGAGCAGAAATCCATACACTTCACTGGGTCACTCTGTGTGTTAGGGGTTCAGGTTCTACCCATGCTGCATTTCCAAACAATTCAACATGATGTGATACATACAATGCATAGTGATATAAAAAGATCGTGCTTGGAAAATGGCCTATTTTTATGTTTCTGATGTTCCATTTAATGTGGAAAAAATACAAATTTATTAATGAAACAAAGTCAAAGGAAAAGCCTAAATAGCAGTAGGAGAAGTCTACATAACAATGCTTTGACAGTATTATGAATATTTCACATCAGTGTGAGCTCTTTGCTCATACGACCATGAGATAACAGATCCAGATGGAGTCAAACCCACCAGATGACATGAAAATGAAAAAATGGATCTTATGGAGACCTCCACTCTAATATCACCCTCCTTTGTGCTAAAATAGAAGCAGAGGTGATGTTATCCTTTAATGAGCTCCATAATGTCTGATCACCCCCTGGTAGACCATCACCTCCTCACTGTGCTCCTCCAAGTCTGTTCCCAGCTCCCAGCTCAGAGATTGAGCTTTCAAGATAGCACAGAAGTAATTGCACAGACAAAAGGGATAATCGAAAACGTGTGTTAAATCTGTTGGGCAGCTTTGATGTCACCTTAAGATGTTCCCACCTGGGCAGGAGCCAAGATTCTAGGAAGAGATTTTAGAAAAGCATTGCTTGTTGGCTGGATAGCTGCAATGCAAGGCCAGCCCTATAAATGTAAAAGTCTGTCTGAGTGATAAAGTTACACCATTGGAGTTTGCCCACTGCCCATTGCTCTCATAATGAAAAGGGGCAAATGTTAGTAATGTACTGTAACTCAAGACTTTATCAGTATAGGTGTAGCCCACTAAGGCTATTGCTAGTTGGCTACTAGTATTGCTACCCTTGCTTGCTGAAGACTTTCAGTCTACGCTCACATACAGTCTCACCTTGTGTAGAAGTTAAGCTGAGACTGGCTCCAAAAGCAGCTAACTTCAGCTAGCTAAAGGAACCAATGGGAACCATAGCTTAGAGGGCTGCATCTATACGCAGAATCTGGAGTTACGGTACATATCTGATGTTATATTTGGTATAGGCTTTGTTAATGAGATAAGGGCGAAGCAGGATGTGCCCATTCTCCACTGGGTTGGTCCGGTACCCACAAGCACAAACACACACCCACTTCATGTAAAATCAATAACCAGTCCATACCTCTCCAATATCTCACTGCTAAATGGTGCATCAAATTATAATACGTGCACAGACTGCACAGAGACAGTACAATACCTGATATTCACCACAAGGAAAGAAAACTGGAAAACTACACACACATACTGCACTTTTACAGTCCAGCAGACAGCAGAGTAGGAGAAAAAACAGGAGATGGATGGATCATATCTTATCCGTCTGCCTGGAGGCACGAGGGATGAGATATGTGTGAAAGTATTGTTCTTGCAACTGCATTTACAACATGTTTTGACTCATACAGAGTTTAGCCATGTCACGTTATATTTTACTTTAGTACACTTTAAGAACAAATCTTACTGGGACCACTACAGAAATTTGCAGCGGAACATTTAGGCTTAAGTGTTTATATGTAATGAAGCCAAACAGCTTCTTTTCATTTCAGGAGCAGATCTAGAACAACCTGTATTTACTTGATGAAGGTCTGAGGCTGACATTTAGTTAATAAAGTGAGTATCATCAGTGCGCAGGATCCTTAATAAATATGATTATCTAAAAATCCTCGAATCAGCCTGGAAAACCTCAGGTGCAAGTTGTAGAATGTACCTCCTCCAGGTTGCTTCCCGCAAATTCCCAGAAAAATACAGAAAACATGCCTGACCTTATTCCCGTCCCCACAGTGATATGAAAAAGATTGGAAATATATGGAAACCTCAGCTATTAACTCTCATGCTACTGTACTGGGGTACCTGCAGACCCCCAGAGATTTCCAATAGGAAGGTTAATGTGTGTTAACAGATTATTGAACTGCAGAACATTAGATCCTAGATAATGATGTTCAAAGTCAAATTTTCATAATAAAATGACTATCAAATGAAATATTCATGATCTGTTATACAAGACTGTAAAATAGTGTGAAATGCATATGATTGATATGCAGTCAGAGCATGATCAGGACATAGTGTGAGTGTAGGAAAAAGCACATATGTAACAATTCTTAAGGCTGCAGAGGGCGAAAAAGAGGGGTAATTAATTTGTTTTCTTTTTTTCAGATGTCATTAATTACATAACTTATTTCTACTCAGAAAATTATTAGTTAACATTTTGCTATGATGGTTGTTTGTTATGTTCATAGTCCTTGTATGTTAAATATGTTGGTAGGATGAGGGTTAAATGAATCAGTAGAGAGGTGAGGGCAAGAAAGGGAAATAGAGAGCGGAAGATGAAATACAATTCTCCACTGAGTGACACTTCAATTAGCCTGCTGTCCTTCCCGGCTCTAATAGTCAGAGGGTGAACGATGTAGCGAAAAGGCAGGTCATTAAAACATCTTTAAAACTCCTAAGGTTTACTCAAGGCCAGTGATTAAAGATCTGTTCCCTGACAGGTTGCTAGACCTTGTTCCCATCTCCCCCAAGAAATAAAAGCAATTTCATTCTAATAACAAAATTCAAGTGATTGCACACAACACAGAGGGAAAAAGTGTCAGTGCTGCGAGTTGGATAACTGAGCACGTTTAAAATCATGCACTGGGTAAAAAGGCAGGTCAATGCTGCACTCCTGCTTTTTCTTCCCACTTGCCTCTTAAAATTTTGTCATCATGGAGCAAAGACGTCTACATTATCTCTCTAGGTTCACGCATTTGGGATTGCATTGGTATTCAGAGCAGACTTATTCCTGCTTCTCATCTGAGAAAAACAGTGATTTCTTTATGGTAAAAACATGACCAAAGCTGGGTAGTGTTAGAGGGTAAACCCACAAACTTAGCAAGCACCTTTATGTTTTGTCTTCATTAATTAAGACACCCTTTGAGGCTGACAGTTATAAAAATGTGGTTAATTAAAGGCAAGCAATTATGTAACAGATTTTCATTCTTTGAAAAAAAATAGGAAAACTAAAGGCAGTAAATCCCATTGCATAACTGCTTAAGAAATCCATTATAAAATGCTGTGAACATGTGTGTTTGATCAAATTAAAATTCTTCAAAATGAATACATCCCAGCCATCGGGCAAAGCAAAAAGAGGTCTTTTTTGCTGTACGTATTGTGACTCTTGTAAATTGAAGGTTTAACATGGTGGAATAAAAAATGTGTAACAGCATTATTAGTTGGAAATGTTATGAAGACTGAATAAGATAATTAAAACTGAAATTTTCAGGGGGAAACAATGCAATTTTGAAACATTTTTAAAACCGTGACGTCAATAGAAAATATGTAGTGCTTTATGTTTGAATGACAGCTGGTCTCTGGGAAGTGCCACAGCACTAAGTATCAACGCCGGGTTCGTGTCATACGGGATGGATGGTAGAGATGGGAAGGATACCCATGTTTATGACTTCCGGGTGTTCACGTCATTGGACAACTCAAAGACAACTGAGTTTAACTACAACATCATTTGTGTGTCTTCAAAAACTGTTAAAAAATAAATCTCTATTAAGATTTTACAACACTAAGTTGAACTGAAATGGCATTGAGAGTATAGAACTTCTGTCTGGTGATGCATTTCAGAGTTAAACCAGACAGGCAGGAAACAACATTGGGAGGAATATGATTTGCTGCCTGCCAGAAAGAATGTGTATATGTTCAGCACGTACACGACAGGAACAAACATTAGGCCAGAAAAAGAGCATGTGAAATGGGAACTTTGAATTGCCTCTTTACATTAAATTTGAAATATGTGTATGTGATCAGTGTAGGATATTGGTACCAGATTATAAAAGAGGATGGTTAGTACACATGGAAGACAGAAGCAGGGTTGCCAACTTTGGGTACCTGGCTGGAGTGAGATTTTGCTGCCATGGCCCATGGGCTTAATCATGCATATGTGCATGTGCACATATGGAGTTAATTACCCTTCAGGGTTTAAAAAAGTAAGCATCTTACACATGTGGTGAGAGTGGGACCTTGTAGTATATTGTAAGTGTAAAATATACTAGCTTGAACTAGCATGGACTGTATGCGGTCAGGCACAATGAGACACCAGGAGATGAAGTCATCTTAATTTGTGTTTATTAGGAGCCAGGATGGCTAGGCAGGGCAGCTGGCACCAATCGATGCTGGTTTTCTGTCTAAACAGAACATGTGCCATAGGTTAACAATAACTAGTCAAATAGCATAAATTATAAGATGCAGTACAACTGCCTGACTAAGGTACAAATAAACAATCATCTTGCCTTAACCCAAACCCACATATTAAACAATACAGAAACAATATATAAGAACAAAGGAACTCACTTTCTCACTCAAACAAATTGCTGCCAGCAGGCCCAGGGTTCCGATACAGGAACACACCTTCTTCTTCTTCTTCTTTTTCAGGTTTTATGGCAGTTGACAAACATTATGGTGCATTACCGCCACCAACTGGTATGGAGTGTGGATCTGGAATGAACTACCCCACACTGAAAAAAATAAAATTAAAATAAATTATATTCTTTCTATTAGGTCGGTTTTCCTAAGATATCGAAACAAAATTAAATAACATTCCTTCCTCGAGTTCCTTTGTAACATATCCTGTAAATCAAATTTTATCTTTATTTCTTTAAGGTTATTAATCATTTCTATTCTCTCAGCCTCATACTTTGGACAATGCATCCTGACATGTTCTACTGTTTCTTGTTGTTCACATACTCCACATCTTCCTGTACCATGTTTTCCCATTTTAAACAATGTGCTGTTTAACCCAGTATGATTAAAACGTAGCCTGGATATCATGGTTTCCTGTCTCCGTGTTCTTCCTGTGCTTCTCATTCTACCAGCTTCTCTTTGAATTCTGTAGAACCACCTTCCCGTTCTCTCTTCTTCCCACTCTTTTTGCCATCTTTCTCTCACCTTTTGTTTAATTA
>JAVQJL010020381.1:0-55642 GCA_036024295.1 Nannoperca obscura | reverse complement strand
GCAAGACTACAGCTAAATGTATTTCTAAGCAATTTACTTAGGGATCAGTTTATGTACACACTGAGCTCATTCCGAGTGCCTTCTCCTCTACTTGACAAGAGTTTGGATCTAGAAAAAGTAAGCCACACATTCATTTACTCTGAAAACACAGCGAGGCACTTCTATTGTACTGATTTATTGTGGCTTCATTCTTAGCAATGGTTTTTTCAAAAAAAAGATACATGCTGGTTGTTTTGTAGATGTCAAGGAGGCAGTGTGCCAGAGGGTTTGAAGTGACAGACCACGTATCCTGTGAGAGAAACACAGAGTTCACACAACAAGGCTCTAATTCAGTGTTGCACCACAGAAGTTTCCCACAAGGTGAAGGTGAGGAAAATGAAGATCACCTGATGCCAAACGACTGCCCAGCCCCCTTTTAGGAGCCATTTTCATTAACATATTAAACAGCTACAATTAGGATGAATAGTACATTCTCACAGTTTAAAACAAGTCAAAACATTTGTTAAGATTAAACCAAATGCTCATCCATGTCCGTAATCAGTCCTTAAAGTTTTGTTTTCATATTAACTGAATATTAATTACTTTTGCGTAGGTTAGACAATTACAAAGTTTATACTTTATATTTGAATTATGGTATTAATAATATTTATATCCTTTCTTGTGCCTTCCCACTCAGTTGACACTTTTGTGACCTTGGTATTTTTTGTGAATTGGCTCTCTCAGCAGGCCAGTTACATTGCTTTTTAGAGAGGCGGTATTCTTTCATCTCAAGAATTTGGTCATTCTATAGGTGAAACATAGCTTGCATCAAAGAGGCATTAAAGGTCTGCCATGTTTCCAATTATAGCCTTTTATAAATCGGCTTATTTTACGAATCTCATCCTTGCATGGTGTGTTCATTTGGCAGCTAACTGCATAATCTGTATCTTTATTTAATTTTAATTCCTGTTAAATGGAATATGGAATTTATTTGATATACAAGAAGTTACCTGTAGTGAATACCATGTCCAATGAAATGATTTGAATAGATGTCACAGATACCTAAAAGACATTGACCTGGGGACCTAACTTAACATTAACCATCATTAATACATACTTAACCCCAATCAAACTTTAGGCTAAATGTAAACCTAACCTAACCAAAAAACAGGTGCTAATCCTAATCCTAAACAGTAGAAATGATCCCAGATGTTGGGGACTAACTAATTTCAATGAAATTCACCCTGTAACAAACAGCTGGAAAAGACCAACACAACTTGACAACTAGACAATTTTTTATTGTATGTTTAGCCCTCTCTGTAACTTAAATGCCAGCCAACATTTTAAGAGCAGTTAAGGATAATGAAGTAACTGACATTTTTATGTGTTTCTTTTGTTTGTCCTTAAGAGTTAACAGTACAACCCTATGAAAGCTGACAAAGGTACAGAGCCATATAGGGGAAGTGTCTCGCTGTGCTTTTGTCTCAGTCCTGTGCAGGAATAGATAAAGCAAGAGAATGCGACAGAGAGAAAAGGTGAGCTGGAGGTTGTCCATGGTTGTAGATGTAATGGTCATTATTGTAAAGTCAATGTTTCGATCTCCCACAACAGTCATTTTCTCCAAGTTTGAACAAGACACTGAATTCTGCTCATTCGCTGCTGTCACCTGCAACCATAATGCCAGCTACATTCCTTAAATGTAAGATGGACAAAGGCAGACAGAAGTGAAAAGGTGCCAATAACACAGCCGGCCAGCTTCAGTATTGAAAGCTAGACCTCTTCTCCAACAGGATATGGCACTGAGACAAAGCCAGCGGCAGGAGCTCAAGGTGAATGCAAATACTGTTTCTCTCCACTCATCAAGGCAGGCAACATGACCAAGTAATATCTGCAAACAAGGCCCTGCGATTGCATGATTTGAGAGGGAGGATCCTCTAATCATAACAAAATCAAGCTTTTTCTGAGTTGTTGGCAACATCAAAGTAGTGTCCAGGACTCTGTGATGAAAAGATGATGATTAGGACCCAGAAAGCCTGGTCTGCAATAATTACACAGACAGGAAAGAGACTAGTGCTGCCTTCTCGAGTGTTCTGGTTTTATTGCTAATTTTAAATAAGTTTTAACTTTTGATCCCACAGGTCAACTTACTTTTTATGTTACTACATGAAATACGTTGATGTCAAAACAACAAAAACTACAAGGGATGTATTTTTTTTAATCAATTTAAGTCTGTGTGTACATGTGAAAGTCCCCCGTTTGATTGTTTCATCATCACCCTATAGGGGAGCCAGTCAGCTCAGCCTCAGGCTAGGCACTTTTTTCAAGGTAGACAGCCTATCAGGATGAGTGACAAGTGTGTGGGAGGAAGTGCGGGATGGATAGTATATGCCCTGAGAGAAGACTGTTTAACTCTTTCTAAACCCTACTCGCGAAACAAGAACGCTGATATTGTGAGATCCCAAATTACATTAAATGATGACATGTTTTGGTATTCAATGCTAACATTTTAATGGTTGGGAACAATAATTTTGTAAAAACACTCTACCAAGTAGAATTGGGGAGTTTCTGATGTTGGTGCCCCACAGTGGTAGTATCAAAAAAGGTAAAGTGACAGGCGGCAATCCATTCCCCCATCCACTGTCACTGGGACACTGACATCAGTCAGGGAGTTGAAAAACCAGGATTGTCTTAAAAAGAAAAAAGAAAACAATGCCATTACAAAGGCCATCGTTATGGTTTAAAAAAGTCACTTAATCAGCATTAAGGTCAGACCACCTACATCCATCCTCCTCCCAGACGTCCACACCTTTACTTCTTGTCATGGTACATAAACCGCACACACTTTGCTGCATAGTCGCACTGAGAAATGGCATTGGGTGCAAATCTTACAATGCAGAATTGTGCAATATGAGTTTAATTTCTTGGAAGGCTGGCTTTTGTTTTCAGGTTAGTCTCCAAAATGCTCTGACCCCTTTTTTTTAAGTACAATTGTCCTGTTATGCCTGAATGACAATCCATTGTTGACATCACCTTAAAGTGTTTGTGAGAGTTTTACAACAGATTGATGCATTTTCTCAACCCCTGGAGAAACACGTTATCCTTCGATCTATGTAAAATCAACACAACCAATCAATCAATACAAATACAATACAAATAATACTATATGAAGGTTAAGAGAATAAACCGAAAAAACATACAACCTTCCATGAGTACACATTTAATTGGGTGCTATGTGTGAAATAATGACTTGGCTTGGTATAACTGTAAAGCTAAATGCTAAGTGACAAATAACAAATGTTCTTAAAGTTAGACTGAGTCACTTTTGATAGAAGAAACAGCGCATTCATACACTTACAAATAAAACTTGTAATTCATAGGGAATAAAAGGCCCCCTTGCTCCATCCAATACACGTAATCATTTTGCCGCTACAGCCTCACTTGGTCTGGAAACAAACAAACACATGAAAAAGCAAAGAAAAGAGTGTCTGCTCCTTTCCAGTTATCATCTAATTCACTGATTATTTAATCTGAATGCAAAAAGAGAAACTGTTATTTAATGGCCTAGTCATTTCCATGCACAGATTGGAAATATGAACTATATATTTGGAGGTTGCGATGACTTATTTCACAGTCACGGCTGCCGAAAAGAATTGACTGAGAGTTAAATGTGTAAGTGAGAGAGAAGGAGACAAGGACAGAACAACAAGCTGAAAGAGAAATCTGGGAGATAGTGAGTCAGGGCAACTGAAAGACAAGAGTCAGCCGAGAGAAAGAGAGGTGCAGAGATTGCTGTTCATTCATCCAATCAAACAACAGTTACTGACAGTGAAACAGACGAGGGAGACGGAGAAGAAAAGAAGGCGAGGCAAAGCAAGGAGGATCTTGTTCGGCAGATAGATCACAGCAATACAGATCTATTTACAGATTAGTAATAGTTCTGACTGTGTGCGTGGCTGTGCGTGTGTTTCTCTCTGTGTGTACGTACGGCAGGAACCAGCAGTCACACAGTCACTCTAACACAGGTACCCACAATTACACGCACACACAGCAAACATACCTTTGCCTGGTTATCCTTATATCCCCTGAGCAGAAAGCAACAAATTGCCACTCTGTAGTTTGTTGTTGATTGGCTGAAATAGTGGTGTATTTTATTATTGTAGGTGTTTTAGCACCATCTACAGGCCTGGGTCTGAATATATGACATTCATTTTTATTGTAAGCATTTTAAGGATTAAGTTGCAAAAGTACCTCTGCAAAATGATATACATAATAATAATAATAATAATAATAATAATAATAATAATAATAATAATAATAATATTAGTAGTAGTATAAAAAAATGTATGTCTCCTCAGTCCCTTTGATCTCAATCTGCTCCTCATATCTGGCAACTTAAATCCATCTTCAGGGAATCTCAGCATCTCTGCATCAGCCAACTTGGAGAACAAAAAACAATGGATCTTGAGTGATTAGGCCTACAGGACACAGTTATATTTAGAGGTTTTTAACAAGGTGCAGCAATTAACTTTGCAACATAGTACATTGTGTTCATCTGAAAAAGAGGAGGCAGAGTCAGTTAGGACATTTAAAATTGCCTGTATCTCATTAGATGGACACACATAAAACACTAAAAACAAAGAAATCATGAAAAATCACAACAAAAACTGTGAAAACAAGATGTTTCTGTCACATAATGTATAAATCCAGGGGCATGCCCTGCTCATCAGTTTGTTCATAAGGGGCCTTCCTCTTGGGGATGGGGAAATGTTTTCAATTCCCCAATCATGTGGGTTTCTTTATGTTTTGGCATAGGAAAAGAAAGATTCTGCCGGAGAGATCAAGGTGGTCAGTGAAAAAATACATACATGCATACATTAATACACACATGTATGTATGTATGTATACATGTGTGTGCAGTGAATCACAGTGGCAATTAGTTTCTCTGACATGACCAGGTAGTAAATTTGCTATAAGGTTGGCTGGGCATGACAGTAATCACCATGTGTGGACTAAAATCATGAATACATTTAAATCTAATAACTTACCTTCTTGAGAAAATGGGGAAATTATTTCTCCACATCATGATAAACTCGAGGGACTCCTTCAGTGACACATGAGGGATACAGCAGTAATGAGATGAACATTTAATGGCCTTTTGGGGATTGTGGGTATTTTTCAGAATACAAAAACACAAATAGCACATCGCTACAACAAATTTTCTTTTTCAATTTTAGATATAGACTTAGACATAAAGATGCAGTGTATTAGAAGCTGTGTCAGCTCACCAGAGATGCTGTTGTGCGTTGTTTCACTGGATATGTAATTTAGCCTTCATCCTCTGCCTTACTGCTGACTCCAGGCTGTGGAGCTGAGCCTGTTGTGCCACCAGTCTGCTGCCTGCATCCCAAGATTGGTGCTCCCTCTCTACCACAATACTGGAAAGAAAAGTGCACTCACCATGGGTAATGAATAGCACGTGTAGTGTTACATTGTGTTGAAACACTGGAACCTCAAGAAGAACATGCTCCTCTGCCCTGTCTTGTGCTCTCTGCCTCTTTGGTGTCAAATCATCACTTGTTTATGAGCTTTTCCAAGTTCTTATAGTGCACAGTTTCCACTACTTCACCCTGAATCATGAGAGGTGAAGAAGGCAACATCCTTCTTCTAATGGCATTTAGCTTTCAGTGGCAAGATAATCCCACAATAGAACCATGAAGTAGAGATAAAAATAGCTACAGGCTGCACTTTATAAATCAAAAGAAATGCAGGCTGCATATACGTTACATGTATATTTCAATTAAAAACATTTTGGATCAAAGTAGATTGGACCATTCTTATACAGATGTGTTAGGTGCAAAGGGCTCATGAGGATGCTGTACAGATTGTAAAGCCCCTTGAGGAATTTGTGACTTGCTTAATTGGGCTATGTAAATAAAAGAAAATGGGCATGCTCCAAGCAGCATCCAACAGGGATTGCAGTAAACCTCCCTTGGGGTAAACAGAGGAGAACAAAGATGATGAACAATGCAAGAGATGCCACAGCAGTGCTGCAGCAGTGGCGTGAATGATCCATAGGGAGAAGCTGTGAGCGCATTCATCACTTGGTCCAACTAACTAACTTGTTTGAATGTAACTGGCCGGCATGGGCTTTCCACTCTGCCAGAATTAAAGTCGGGGAAGGTATCAACATTTAATTAAAGTGTATGACTTTTTTTTTGCTGTTCTTCACCCGCTGGTGTTCTTCCCTTCAATCTTTCAAAAAAGTATATCGATTGCACACAACTGTGACTATTGCAGCCACTCCCTAGTTTTGAATAAAGAGCTGCTTAATAAACAACTAATGCAGCCTGCCAAAAGCTCTGTGGCTGCTGATGGACTTGAGCACCATGATGCATACAAAAGCCATCTTTTGGATATAACAATTTGGTCATATTTTTTTATTTATTTTGAGATTGCATGGTTTATTAAATGATAAATGAAAGTTTGATTCCTCTCCTCAACTTCTTCCACTAGCTGTGTGCTTCTCTCGTCACCCTCTCTCTCCTTCTAAAGCTTTCTGCAGGTATTTCTGTGTTCTCTGTAGAGTCTGGATCTGTGGCTGCACCTGCTGCCCCCGTGTTCCTGCTTAACTGCCGCTGTTGCTATTATTGTTACTGCTCTCATTATTAGTATTGCTATTAAACTGCTATTAACCTTATTTTTATTAATGTTGGCATCAATACCATTACCACATCTATTACTTTACATCGCTATGTAGAACTGTACTACTGTATGTTCTCCTTCCTCCTGCTCTCTCCTCCTGAACTGAATTGATTACAGATCTGAGAATGTGTTAAACTCTTGGCATTTGTGTTTTATTTTGGTAAGGGATACGTTTTGGCAAATAACTTTTATTTTGATAAAGAAAACACTCTCAAAATCAAATTTACTTCACTGGAATAACCATAAACTAATACATGTTCTAATTTCATACAAATCTACTTTCATATACTCTTTAAACCCATTTGTTTTTGTGTGGAATAAATCTCAACAACTTGACAATAAGTCTGTGTCACTGTTAATATACTGTACATTATACTGAACACGGATAATGATCATCAAGTTCACAAGCGGTATGAAGTTTTGGAAAAAGGGCTGAATTTTAAATGAAAGCCTATATGGGAACTCTGCAATTAGAAAACTTCAACCAATTAAATCTGCACCCTGGATCAAGCTGGTGTAAGCTTTAAGCTACTGTGATGCTCTGTTCAGCAGCTTTCTGACACATGAAGACCGTGAGAAGTAATATTTAATGGTTAGTATTGATCTTCGTTATCTATCGCCTGGGTGGGAGTTGGGTTGGGTCACTAAGGCGGTCACTCTCCTCCCCTTGCTGCTCACCAAGATAAGAGCTGAAAAACCACAAATGTGTCAGAAAACACCCTCGGTGTCAGGGACTCGTATGACAGTATTGTCAGTTCTATCTTATTTCAGTTTTTTGTTGCATACAATATAAAGGAACATCAGTGCGTAAAAATGTCAGGCAGTGATAAGAAGCTGACAGAGGACGAGAGTGGCAGTCTGAAAAAGAGCAAAAAGAAGCAAAAGAAGGACGATGCCTGGAGACCAGAAGGACCAAGGGACCCATTTGCCATGGTTTGTGTCTGTGTGAGCGCATACATGCAGTGATGTATGTGTGCTGATTTGTGTTTGTGACACTGTAAAAAAAACTCATATATTCTGTGGGTGTAGTGTATGCATATCATATGTGAAACAGGTACATGTGTCTTTTGAAATAATCTGTTTTGACTGTAGGGATCAAGCTCATTTATGTTGCTATGTGATAGTCAAGCTCCAGGAAAGATTATATAGTATATAGTAACTTGTCACTGGCTGTCTTGTCTTGTCATAGCTGGACTCTCTTCCAGAGCAGAAGCAGCAGGAGATCCAGAAAGCCCTCCACCTCTTCTCTTTGGGCCCAGGCATGCCCAAGACCCTGCAGCAGGCCAGGCAACACACATATCGTTTCTGGGACACACAGCCCGTTCCTAGATTGTGTAAGAACCTCTTCCAGCAATTATTTGCTGAATCAGTAGCATTGGCCCAAACTTATACTTAAAGCAAATGTTTCATATTTTGGGAAATATGCTTATTTCAGTTAGCTTATTTCCTCAGTAGAAACAGGGGGAAACAGCTAGCCTGGTTCAGTCCAACAGTAACAGAATTCACCTACCAGCCTCTAAAAGTCACTAATTGACACGTCTTGTTTGTTTAATCTGTACAAAAACCACAGTGTAAAAAATGTCAATATGTTTTTTTATAGAGATATTCATTTTAAAAAGTAATTACCCGACTTATGTATACCTCATTTTGGTAATAAACTATCTTTACTTCATACTTGTGTCTCCAGGTGACAGTATTGTGACTCATGGCCCAATAGCAGAGGGGGAAACCAGTGTCCGTAAGGAACCCTACTCTCTACCTCAAGGTTTCTCCTGGGACACACTGGACCTGAGCAGCCCTGCTGTGGTACGTTCTGGACACAAGTATCACACACATTTATCAAATTGTAGTAAGGAACTGTACTGTGTGTTGAAATAGAAGTAGCAGTGGTCATTCTTTTCTTATTGTAAAGTTCAATAAAATTTCATATCCAGGCAAATTCAATGCTTTTCCATTCCATTTCTGTCATTTCAGTTGAGAGAGCTATGCACTCTACTAAATGAGAACTACATGGAAGAGGATGACAACACTATCAGATTTGACTTCTCGCTGGAGTATCTGCAATGGTGAGCATTAAGCGGGGCATAAAATTGTTGTTTTAACACTTCATATAACTTGTTAATTTGTGAGCTTTAGAGCTGAAGGTAGGCGTTGGACTTAGGCTATAGTTCTTTCTCCCTGTTTCCAGTCTTTTGCTAAGCTAAGTTAACCGGCTGCTGAGCGTAGCCTTATTTTTAATGCAGTTATGAGAGTGGTATTGACCATCTCAACTAACTTTCTGCAAGCAAGCGAATAAGTGTTTCCTAAAATGTCAAATTATTCCTTTAATGTTCATACACTTTTACACATTCAAACTTTCAAACTGCTCAATATAACTGCAGCACATTTCTTTTAGCCTCTGTGATACACTAAAGGATTTAAGGCATTGAGAGTCTTAAAAGGACAGCATTATTTTTCCCACTCCAACACAACGTTATCAGTTACAAGCCGGCTACTCTAATCTCTTTTCTACTGCATTTTTCCTCTGTGATCTGCATAAATGGTATCTACACCTTCAGGGAACACTTATATCAAAACATAATAACATTTACTTTGAAACTAATACTTAACATTGCATTCCAGGAACTGGCACAGGTCTCTGGGCCTGAGGTTAAAGAAAGTTGCCGTATTCATTCAGCCTAGTCATCTCATGCTCAGTTCTTTTGCTGAACCTTAACTAGAGTTTATTGAACTACCCATGCATTTATTTACATTTCATATTGCAGAAAATGTCACTATTTTCTTCCTCAGGGCTTTACAACCTCCTAACTGGCTCGCCCAGTGCCACTGTGGTGTGCGAGTCGACACCAATAGCAAGTTAGTTGGCTTCATTGCTGCTGTTCCTGCTGATGTCCGCATGTATGAGACGTGAGTAGCTTATAAATAAATGCAAATGTGCGTTTTTATGTGAAATCTGATGAGTAATATTAGTATTCAGAGCACTTGCTAACAAAACTAGCAATTTTCCTTCAAATTCTCAAAATGTGTTCTTCAGGGAGAAGCGGATGGTGCAGGTTAAGTTCCTTTGTGTTCACAAGAAGCTGCGCCTCAAGCGAATGACTCCAGTTCTGATCCGAGAGCTCACGAGACGGGTCAACCAGCAGGGCCTCTACCAGGCTGTCTACACAGCTGGCATAGTGCTGCCCACACCACTAAGCTCCTGCAGGTAGTAGCTGCTACACAATGTAGATTTTCACTTGAAATTTCTACTTTTAAAGCCCCAGAAAAGAAATTTCCTCAACTCGCTTTTTAACAGTTGTGGGATTGCTTGCTTATGCTGCCAGGCCACTGTCAATTAAGTATGATCGAACCACACCCGTCAAGTTCTGATAAGAAGATTAGCTGAGATTTTGAGTGTTAAACTCAATAATAAAGACATGTTTTTAACCCAAAATCTTACTTTTCATGGTCTTTAACGCAATAAAATAAAATAAAACTTGATATTTCTTTATCTGGTTGTGGGTGTCACTCTCTGTCCCCCTAATAAGCAAACATTCAGTCTTTTTTTTTAGTGCAAGTGTGTTTATTTCCTCCAAACAAGTATGTTACAATGGGGGCTACAAATTAGCTAGGTACCCTTTACATCACATCTTTGGTATTTCTCTCACGAAGCAACGTCTACATTCACTTCTCCTACAAAATAAACAAACGTTTTCTCTTAGATACTGGCATCGCCCTCTGAATTCCCGAAAGCTGGCGGAGGTGAGCTACCCAGGTCTGAGACAAAACATGATGAACCTGCAGAGAGCTGTCAAATTCAACCGTCTGCCTGAGGTTAGTTTGTGCTGCCTCCTAGAGGCAAAAACCCATCCCATGTCATTTTCAACTTATACTGATTTTAAACATCAGGAATTTGTGGCATCCTTAGTGAAAATGTCTTTCATCCTTTTTCTCCAAGGTGACAAAGACACCAGGTCTGCGCCCTATGATTAAAGAAGATGTTGTGGGGATACACTCTCTGCTCCGGGCAAACTTCTGCAGGTTTCACCTCAGCCCCAGATTGTCTTTGCAGGAAGTGGAGCACTGGCTGTTGCCGAGGGAGAATGTGATTGACACCTATGTTGTGGAGGTCTGACCTTACAATTTGTCTCTTTTTTTAATTTCTTTGGAGAGGAAAAGGGGTTCCTTGCCACTTTATGAAAAATTCAAGCTCATACGATGCTGCAGTATTTAAAAATTGATTCACGTCTCCTCGTCACACACAGGGTAATGATGGGACACTGACAGACGTGGTGAGTTTCTATAGCGTCTCCTCCAGGGTGCTGAATCACCCGGTCCACACTGGCCTGAGAGCAGCTCATCTCCTTTACATCGCCTCTACTGCCACTGAGCCGGTCAACCTCATGGAGGACACACTGGTCTTGGCTAAATCTGTGAGTGTCAAAACAAAAATCCCATTAATTTAAAAAGGGCACAAGGTGTTCAACTTTAAATGTTATCAAGAAACCTGCAATTAAATTTGGATTACATTCCCTCCAAACTACATACATGCAGTTAAGTGATCAATGTCCTTTAAATTTTATTTTTTAATGTGTGTAGGTGTTATTTATTTTGCATTATGGCAGCATAACTGCTCTTTCTCTCACTGACAGAAAGGTTTTGACATCTTCTCTGCTCTCGACTTGATGGATAACAAGACTTTCCTGGAGAAGCTCAAGTTCAGCATCGGTGACACGAGCCGTCATTACTACCTGTACAACTGGATGTGTCCTAATGTGAGCCCAGACAAGGTACTGAGTACTGTAATATCTCCACCTGTCAAGACATATCACTGTCATTTTGTGGATTCAAAGGCCTCCACACCATTCCTATCTACTGACAGTCTGCTTTTTTTGCAGAAATTGTTGCGATCTAGTAGTAGACTCTAGTAGAGAATGGTACTCTTACTTCTAATGTCTCCTTATGCAATATTGATATGTTTCAGGAAAGATATATGTTTGACATTCCGCTATTACGTTATGCATTGGAAACCTCATTGGTCATTCAAGCTGTTCATTTAAGTGCAACAAGGGGGGAGATTCCTTGAAAACTAAATTACACATCTAGAATTACCTTACCAAAAACACAGAGAAATCCTAGAAATAATACATGTTTGAAAATAGTTTTAAATCTAGTATGTGCCAAACTAAAGGGACGAGGACAGATGAAGAACAGATCAAATCCACAGTTTAATGTTGATTCATGGTGTACTCTTCCTTTTATTGCCACACAATAAGGCTGGTGGAAATGATCTCATTACAGCTGAAAAATCAGACATTAGCAGCAAATTGTGACCTTTACTAAAACTGTAAACACAAAGACTATAAGTAAATTACAGAAATAGAAAGTGCAGCAGCTCTTCGTATCACTGGGATGAACACTGTAGACTCAGTGGGGATGATTGTTGTGTTTCATAGCTGCCACTCAATTTCTAGGAATTCCAATTCCGAGTAAATTATTCCTGTTTTACAGGTGGGCTTGGTGTTACCCAACTAACCTGTCACTGAAGAAGAGGAAAGGACCAGAGTGACTGGCAGGACCCCAAAGTGCATCACCAGCATGAATTTGGGTTTAAAATAGAAACTGTAGAACACGCACACACACTCTCAAATCAATATAAGAAGCAGGGATAAAATCACATTTGTAAATACATTTATCATCTGGATGTCAGTTAAACTGGGTTGCGTTTTGGTGACGGGAATAGATTGTTTCTGACATGATGTAGAATTGAGTAAACAAATACAAGCAGATCAGAAAATGCACAATCTACATCCTAATATCAGCAATTTAACAATAACCTCTGATGACATGACACTTAATATTAGTGCTACCAATACACCAATTTGATTGTACGGTCATTAATCATTCTCCCTCACACACATGTAAGAACACAAACACACACATACACACAGTCTAATGCATACCCGTACAATACATAAAGCTCATCAGGACATGATAAGGATACAAGATGTATGTTCATGAAAAATTACAAAGCATGTTTCTATGGGGTTTAACACCTTACAGATGATACAAAACAAAGTTACAGTATAGACAGAGGAAAAATGTTATACCGTTATTTATCCTGAGACCTACTTAGCCTATTATTGTTTAATGTTTTCACATTTGCTTATTACAAAATGAATGTTATTTTTGTTAGCCTATCACTGTGAACAGATTTTTAAAAAAAAAACTGGCATATCCATAAAGATACCTAGACACTTACCATATGAAACGCAATTGCAGAATGCAGTCCTGACATATTAATCGGTTTTGGCGCAATCAAGCCGGAAGAAAAGCCTTTTCATGCAAAAAGTATGAAAAATTAAATAAAAGGAAATGTTAAATGAGAGATATAAATGTGTTACTATTCTTGCATAATGAATATGGCATGAGCCGCATTCCATTCATTCAACAAAATAATCACTGTGCCATTATACTATTCTCAATATCGTAGCGCATTTATATCCTCCTTGCATTTTCTGAATTCATTTATATTGTGCCGAATGGGAAGCTTTGACGGGCCGGATGTGGTTCCGCGGGCCGCCAGTTGACGAACCTTTCTATAAAACCACGAGGTACAAACGTTGTCTAAATGTGAGCAGCAGGGGTCGCTGCGACCTTAAAATTGGCCTTTTTATTGAGAACAGCAGTGTAGACTCCACCTGCGTTGCATTTGATTGTTGGCTGTGCAAGAAATGATGCCTTCAAACTGTCGAATATATTACAATTACAAGTTTTCAGTAAAACATATTGTTTTGCCACACAAATTGCAATCATTGGGGTTTTCTTGTCTTTGTTTTTGTGTGTGAAATATTGCATTGCACTACCTCTTTGGGCCTCTCACAATTAATCCAATGAAAGAATCTGGTAAGTTTAGAGGGACTAAATCACTTAGATTTATATATTTTATATATTTTATATATTTTTATATTTTATATTTTGCCTGTAAAGTTCGTGTCTGTTAAGTATGAAGTGCAGTCATCGGCTATATTACCACGCTTTACGTTTCCCTCTGAAATGTAGATAGAAGTATAGAGTAGCACAAACACGAGATGCTCAAGTAAGTACGAGTACTTTAAAACGTATAAATGTGAATGAACAAGTCATAATTGGGACTGCACAGTCTAATAGGTTGACGTTTACCAGACGCACGTGAATGCAGCACCGCGCTGAGTTTGGACCAATCAGAAGCTACAAGGTATTTTAAGTTTGAAGTTACCGGACCTACTGCCAGCAGCTCTCACTGCCGCCTCTGTACCCTGCACGGGCAGGACAGAGCCGTGTCTCCCCTCAGTTTCGGTGGAGGATGAGTACAGAAAGCAAGACTGTTTTTTAAAGAAGTCAAGTGTCGATTTATTGCTGTATTTTCTATCACTTTCCACGAGGCTAAACGTTAGTTAGCGTTAATCGACTAACTGTGACGTGTTGCGGTTAACGTTAGCTTTGTCGGAAACTTTCCAAAACATAGCTAACGTGCTGTTAGGACCGTAGTGCGGTTTCGTCGTTTTCAACATCTGTCTTACGGGTCCCACAGTAATATCTCAGAGGATTTTGTGAATGCTAACGCTTGAGCAGACCTCCATCAAGAATTGCAGGTATGTAATGTACTGTATGAACTGTCAGTGTTGTAACTTTGTAATAAGTGCGTTATGTTGTTGCAGTGTAACTCACTATGCTGTATGCTGTTATGCTTCCTCTTAACGACTATTTGATAGGTGTTTATGGAAACGCTCATCTGTGACAGTGAACATTTTCGGTCCAAAATGTTACGTTCAAGGATATGATGCATAGTTTATTTTCCTTCCTTAATCATTAGCCTAGTTCTCACGATAGAGACAGTTGACACTGGGGGAAATCGTGCTTTTTATTTAGCAGTGCTTAACTCTCCTGCTGTTTAGTTTTGCATTTAAATAAACACAACGTGCTATTTGTACCGTGTTGTTAAATCGTGCCCTTTCATAACTGCATCCTATGAAGAGAACAACACTTAATACTCCCATTGAATTTAGGCTTTTTTTGTTAAGACAGTCCCTGTGTGACATATCAAGTGACACAGCACGTACAAGCCAGCTGGTTTTATCCTGTCATCCCCTGTCCTACTTCAGACCTGGCAAACTGGCCATCAGAGACTAGTTGCGGTAAGCTAAACAGCCCCATTGCAAACAGAGAGAGGTGTGAGCATTTGGGGTTGTGTTCTGCAAAACCATCTGTGAAAACAAAGCGAAAAGTAAGTGTGAGAAAGATGAACTGGCCTCAGGACCCCACTGCATTCATTTTCAACTCTGCTCTGGCGAAAAAGGTTACAGTAATACCACTGCAGACTGGGTTCTGTAAGTTTGCACAAGGTAGTTTGCAATCAAAGTCGTGTTTATCTGTGTCAAACCGGTGGCTGTGCAAATACTTGTAAACGGCTTGGGCAATGAGTACATTGGAGATGGATGGTGACTGTACTCTGTGTGAGGTGTAGCCTACGTGTAATTCAGTATGCATTTCTTACAGCAGTCATTTTTTCTATGGTTTTAACCGGGCTTGGCTCTTAGCACTTGTCACCAGGCTGTGAATTCAAATGTCTATATTCAAAATAATGTAATATTAGGAAGAAAAAGTAAATAATTTGGAAGTTCATTACAGTGTAGCTTCAAAGTGTACTGTGCTAAAGTGTAAAACTTGGGTCCCCCAAGGATTTCACTCACTTACCTTACAAAAAAGAGTGTGCTATCAATCATTTAAAGAGTAACTGTCACTTTTCTATGACTGAAGCTTCATATGCAAGGGCTATGGTATTTGAGGCTTGCCAGACTGTAATTTCTCCACTGTATCGTGTCTCAGTAACCTGTGTCACAACAGGTTTCCCAAGACCTTCCTCAGCCATCTGGCATTGAGCAAGAAAGACAATTGATGGATGCCTTGATAAGACATACTCTGTGTCTTCGTGTCAGATAGTGAGCATGACGGCACATGTTTGGGTTACTCTGTAGCTCATTAATAACAGAGCATGCTGCTTCGTCTTACTGATTTTGTGTTGGGAAATAACACAGAGCTGATGGACAAACCACAGCCCCCACCGAGCAACATGCAGCCTATGCAGAGCAGCTGGAGCAGAATGTGTATGAGCAGGGAGTGGCTTTTGTCATTATTTATTTTTTCTCTCCCACCTATTCTACTGCTCCTTACATGCTTCTTCTTTGACCATGTAAAGACCCCAAACAAACAGACAGACGCTCCATTGTTGTCGAACAGAAGTGAGCTTTATGTGGTTGTGGTAAGTGTTATCATTCACCTGAACGCCTCGTGTCAGTCCGGGAGTGGCGTTGTGTTACCCTTGCCTGCAGGGATCTTGTTACTCAACTCTAGCGAGAGGGTTTTTGGAGGGTGGAGGAGTGTGCTGTGGACGAGGGCTCCCGCTGCAGAGACTTGTCTTGTTTGACATTCAAACATCAATATGTTATTTTTATTTTCTTCAGAGCAAGTTGTCATAGGTTCAAGTGTGGATCAAGTTTCAGTTCCTGGAACAGTTATATTACAAGGCTATAGTGTTCAAGGATCTGAATCACAGTGTAAAAAAATCCCCCCCTGGCCTAGAATGGTCTTTGTTTTCTGAGCAGTTTGAGATAAAGAAGGAATAGCTTAGGTGGAAAAGCAATCAACACTGAAAATATGTTGTCCGCCTCCACTGTGCAGGCTTCAGTACTGACTGACTTCACCCTAAAAAACAGCTCCACTAAAGCGTTGACTTGTTGTTTTTTGACTTCCCCTCCTCCTAAAGCTTCGGATCAGTTCATTGTCTCTCATTGGGCTATTTTTATGTACACTATGCAGCTGTTTTTGCCAGCCTTCTGTCATGAAGGTGTAAGTTTGAGATTTAGTTTGGTGCACTGAGTGAATGTACCTCCCACAGAGTGTTGCCTAGCTGAAAAGTAATTGAAGGGATGTGAAAAACCCTCTTGTTAAATTAGGATTGTAAATTAGATTTAAATGGGTAATTAAGATTTTTAACGAGGCTCTAAGAGGGAAAGGCCCAAAATAAGTACATTTGTGCACCCAGATTGCCTCAGTTTAGTTCAAAACTAGCAAAGTTTTACTTTTATATCCATTTTGGATCAGCGATGTGATGTTTGATTGCTTTTCTACATTATTTTGGAGAATAGTTACTTCTCGTCTGTTGTTTTTATGGCTCATTCTGCTATTATGCGCTGCTGCACCTGCAAATAGAGAGTGGAGGAGATAGACTTAAGAATCAGCACCCCTTTGGCCTTATGTCAAATTTCTACACAAGCTATGAAGATGTTTTAAATAAAGTAGGGGAAGCATTTCATAGTAGATATTTGTATCTTAATTGGGCATTTTCAGTCTTCAAGCTTCACCTGCGTGTGTTACTCAATGGTTAAGTAACATGCTGCAGCTGAAAAATCAGGCACAAGACCCACCCACCCAACCCCATCTCTTCCTCCTCTCTCTCAATGTCTGACCTATCCTCCCTCCTCAGCTTTCAGAAGGGTTTGATGTCGGCTGCACAGCCAAGACGTTCTGCAGTACAAATATTTATATAAAGCAGAAAGGATGTGACAATGTGAGCAATAGGAACTCCACAGGGAAGAGTGCTAGGGGTTACCCTCAGGCTAATCTCCACTAAGACATATTTATAAACCCAGCTAGCAGTTAGAGTGGACCGCTTCCAGCTTCATCACCAAGACGCTAACTGTATTTGGTCAGCGAGTGCACAGCCAAGGCCCACTTCAATGACTCCAGTGTAATATTTGCATGGCACATAAACATATGGTTATACTAAAGAGTGTCATTCGATTTGCGCACACATAATAGTTTCCATGCACAGGGGAAGCACCAGGCCTCTCTCCATACTACATTTCACTTTGTTTTATCTCCATGCCAGAGCAGAATTTCATTTGACCCCATCATCAACCAAAAGCAAAGCCTTAGAATAAAACATCAGAGGAGGGTGTTTTGAATCTGCATTCAAAACAAGTGTGTTTATGGTCAGCCTTTTCTGTGCATGTCAGCTTGGGGTTTTTATTGCCGTTGCCATGTGAGTGACAGATGTTGCAATGAAACATCCATTAATAAAACATGCACAAACAAATGTGTCTTTGTGGGCCATTATGTAAGGATATAGTCAAAGCATTGTGTTTAAGCACAGCAACATTTGAATGCTAACTAAAAAAGGGATGTATGGTTGACGGGGAAATGAGTAATCAAATAATAGAGTTTTATTGCCAGTAAATTGTATGTAATCTACAGTCTAGGATTTCAGACATGTTTGCTGTAGTGCCATAAATGTCGGCTTCACAGGGATTGAGGAACCTGTTGTATGGTTGGCTCAATGTGAATATCTGTTCAGGAGACTGGTTAGTCGATCACAATAAAGGGGACATTTTTATCAGCAACCTGCAACATCGACAACAAAACATCGTCTTTCAGCATCATCTAAAATAACCTTAAAGTAATAGACATTTTGGAAAATGTGCCTTTTCACTTTTTTGCTGAGAGTTAGATGAGAAGATTGATACCTCTAATGTTTGTATGGTAAAAGTGAAGCTACTGCCGCCAGCCAGTTAGCTTAGCATAAAGACTGAAATCGAGTGCTCTCTCCAAAGGGAACAAAATCCACCTACCAACTCCTCTAAAGCTCAATATTTAACATGTTGTAGCTTGTTTAATTATTACAAAAACCAAAGTGTAAAAACAATAAGTTGTGGATTTACAGAAGGTGTATCTGCTTGACTACTTAAGGTGGTGGCTTGGTCGTGGCCAATACATACTCTGGCACATAACTCACCCAAAAAAATAATACTTATACTACTATAACATGTAAATTTGTGAGCTTTAGAGGCGCTTGCAGTCCGATTTTATTACCTTTGGACTGTTCACCCTTATTTCTAGCCTTTATTCTAAGCTAAGCTAATCGGCTACTGGCTTTATATCTACCATGCAGACATGAAAGTGGTATCAGTCTTCTCATCTAACTCTTGTCAAGAAACCGAATAAGCGCATTCCCTAAACTATTCCTATAAACTTGACACAAACCCACTGCCCATGCATATTTGTTTTCCCGTTCTTGTAATACCATATGAAGAGGCAGTCCACACTATGAATAAATTCCTCATTAGACATTTAGACAGCATTTTAAGCATTTAATATTACGGGACACAGAACGGCTAATGGCCCCAATGGTTTTCGTGCTACTTATCATAGTGTTTTTTCGTTAGTTTTTTTTTTTGAGGGGGGGTCACATAAGACAGTTTAGTTGGAATTAAATGGTTAATACCACTACTGTTAATTCTCCATTTCTCAGCCATAACCCATCCCCCTGCAAAACAGGATACCCCACCCCTTAACCCCTCCACCCCCTGCTCAGTAGCATCCCAGCTGGCCAGATGGTGTCTGCTCTGCACAGCGGACACCAGAGAGCCGGGAGAGAGAAACCCCACTAGCAGGATTCGCCGGATAGGACATTCCACCCCACTGATCTCTCCCCCCCACCCCCACCCTCTCTGTTCAGTCCTGTCTGTATCTTACAGACGGCCATTCTGAGGATGAAGTCCATGTTGATAAGTTGTTGACAAGCGGAAAAAATCGCATTAGATGGTTTCTATGGAGAGACGTTTCTGTAGCTCTGTAGTGAACTGTGAGCAAGAACAACAGTAGAAACCACTATGTTCTGTGTTTACCAAAAAAATATTAGGAAATGCATGCTTTTGAGTTACAGCACTATATTACTTTGAGCATTTTTATGGTATTTTCTAGTCATTGATGTCTGAACTTCAAAAAGTAATTTGTTAGTCAAACCTTCCTCACCTGCAGCTTTTTAAATTTAGTGAGGGATTGTGCACATTTAGCACAAAGTGGCTTCAGGAACTAGCGTCGTAAATACTGGAAATACACATGGAAGAGGAAAAAAGATTGAAACCAAACATCAGTTCTACTCAAAGTGACAGGCCTAGTTCAAGTTTTAAAATAGGTGAAACAGCTTTGATTGAGTGTACTGCTGAATGCCTCGGTCAGTTTGCAGATATTTCACTCTTTCCATCAAAATTGGGCAATTTTAATGTGCCTGAAATGTTGCTGTAGTGAGGCAATGCTTCCCGTATGTCAGGGTGCAACAAAGGCTGGCAATCCTGTGAGAGTAGGTGCTTTAACTGCAGCTATTACAGTACATCTGTCCCATTTAAATAAATAAATAATACTGTGTGGCTGTTTGTTTCTTGCTGAAGGAAATCCAATGTAGCACATTGTGTGTTGTGTATGTGCCTGTATGCTTGCATATGATCCCCCAGCTAGATAAAGCCCTTTAAACCCCACCCTTCCCACTCCACACTCCAGCTTCCACGATTGCAGCCATGCTGCAGAGCCAGTGTGTATTTCAGTCGGCCTTTTATTATGCGATTCCTCAGTAGTTTGTGAGCGTGCGCCGCAGTGTGTGTTTCTGTGTGAGTTTGCCTGTTTTCTTTGCCATACGTCACATTTAATGGCTCCTTTTGAATGCAACAAACAGAGAACTGGAAGGCTGGGACAAAGAGCCAGCCTGTAAAAAAGAAAAAAAAAAGGACAACACAGATGCTTCTCTGTGTTAAACCTCATGGCTTTATTGAGTTTGAATGACATATGCTGTTGTCCCCCTCACTGACAAAGATTTCAAGGACAGGAAGCAGCACACTTTCTTTGTCTAGTGAGAATGGAAGCACCGTCCCCACCAGGTCAGTACAGTTTTTACAGTGTCAGTTACTTAGCCAAAGCAGAGTGCAGGCATGAGTACCCAGGGGGTTGTTATGTCAACTGCCCTTCGGGTGACTGGCTACAGTCAGCAGGACTTCTGGTAAAAGGGATTTGGGGGAGTTTGTGTCTGTGTGAGAAAGAGAGGGCAGAGAGGGAGGGAGAGGGGCGGATGGATTAGACTCGGGCCCTGTTTTTGTCCCATCCTCCTCCTCCTCCTCCTCCTTTGCAGCAGCACCAGATCTTGTCCTCCCTCCACCCCCGTACCACCAGACTGGGGCCCCTTGGCACCCTGGAGACGCATGCCCCACAAAGCCATCACATCCACCCCCACAAAAGCCCATTCTCTCCTCAGTCCTTTCTGTCTTCTTTCCTCTTTTCCTCTGCTCTCTTGACCTCTGCAGTTCTCTTCATTCTCCTCTCGTACCCACCCTTCTCCTCCTTTTTTGATCCTTCTTTCCTTTTATGTATCCCCTTTCCTCTGTTGCTTCATCCCTTTCTCCCCCTTTTTCTATTTTCCTTGCAGCTCAAAGCCAGGGGAGAGTTGAGTCATGTGAATGAAGGGCTTTTGCCACGTTAGACAAACACACCCCTCCTGTCAGAAACAGCCTTTGAAGCTTTCTATTAGTGGAGGCCCGTTGCAGCAGGATGAGGTGTTGTGAGCCTCTACAATTGCAATTAAAACTTCACTCTGCCAGTGGCTGAAGGCAGGGTACTTTAACTGCTTTAAGTGCCGAAAGATTGCTTTTTAATGAGAAACACGTTGGCCACTCAGTATGTGGTTGATTGTTGTATGAGGGTGGCACGACACACTCTGGACCCCCCCCCACCCCCCAATCCCTGCCGTTTTCTCACGCATTTGTTTGGTTGAATAGATCTGATAGAAGCCAATGCTTAATGTTCAGTATGTGGAAGATGGATTTATTGGATTAGGGACTGGTGACCCGCACTCAGGCCTATCTGCTTTCAGTAGTCGGTCACATGACCTGGTTGCTGTCACACACACCCATGCACACAAACACGAAAAATTATGTATACTGTACAACTCACAGGACACATGCTTTTTTTATGTTTCCTTGCAGTATTTTGGTTATTAGTCAACAGTACAGTTCTAAATGCATAAAGGTACGTTTTTCCTTTATCCCTAAATAAGATTTTTATTGAGGCTTTCTTTACACTGCAGCAAGGAAACCTCAAAGAAAGGAAACTTCTGGAAGTCACTTAGATATCCTGTCCAGTGAAATTCTCGATTGCCTCTGCACTGAACATACTTCCGCCCTTTGTTTTGCTCCTTTGCGGTGCCCAGATCTGCACCAGCTGAAGAACTTTTCTTAAAAACGGACCGCCAGACTGGTTTTGCGTGCAATCTAAGCACTGGCACCTGGTTTTCTCAGTGGAGCAAAGTTTCCACTCTCCACTCTCTTACCTCAGGAAGAATGTCTGTCAGGAGCTGGCCGTGTCTTTAACTGCCTCCTTTCTTTTTGTACAGCAAAGGAAAGTTGATGTCTTAAAGTCTCTGGTGCTTGCAGTAGCTTTATGTGGATTCCTGAAGGTTAACACAGGCGAACTGTTGTCATAATAATACGCTTTTGTGTCTATTTCAAGTGTACAACTTTAAAGTGGTGTACATTTTAAATCTACTAACTGTCAAAATACAGGCAGTTTCAGGTGTAAATCTTTGTTGTATTAAGAGTTTCAAGGTACAATAAGAAAAGATAAAAGACTTATTGGGAAATTCCATTAAAGATGAACTGAAACAATGGTGAAAAATCTGACAGATTAGTACAATAGTTTGTGTCTGCCTTTGGTTGTTGTGTGTATGTTCCATTAGTGCTGTGATTATTAATAGAGAGATCTGGGGTCTGTGGCAGACTAAAAGGCAGACTCATACGACCATATGTGTTTGCTAAACAGAGCTCGCATGCACTTTGCTTGGACCTGGGCCAATGAAGTGACCAGGTTATCTCTTTGCCCGTTCAAGCTTTACCCAGGGCATTACTCAATCGAAGAGAAAGCCCCTGAATTTTTAAACAGCCAAGATCCCCTTCTTCTTTTCTCAAGCAAATCCACTGTTTATGAGTAGGGTGTAGTCTGCATTCCTGCTCCTGTGTGGACATGTGAATTCTGAGAAAATACACAGACTGATGGGCTACAGGTCAGCTTTTGCCTCTGAGGCAGCTTTCTGTCTGGCTCTTGTCTTGGAGTGAATCAGCGAGTTAATGTGTATGTGTGCTTCCTATGGATCTGTGTGACAGGTATTCTTTTCCCATAACAAGCCTGCTTCCCATTGCTTCACCGAGAAGATAATGAGATCAGAGGTTTGTGAGTAACGATGACAATGATACTTGACTGGATTTTCTTATGGTGCTTTAGTTGACTCACTTTTATCAAAATGTGATACTAATTTAAACCACCAGCCAGCAATACATTGAGAATATACGGACACTATTGATACTGTTAAGCTACAGTGAGTTGTTCTATTGCATTCATAGTTTAAATAGCATTGAATAAATGGTTGGAGTAGATGGCTAAAAGTAACAGATAAATAGTTTAAATAGCTCAGTACTTTGGGTAAGTGGTTGAAATAGTTAGCTAAAAGTAATGGAGAAATTATAAATTTCACTCAAGTGGTTAGGGCTAACTTAAACATTGACAATCCAGACATTTGACCGTTCAAAGACCAGTTCCATTGTGTGAATACACGTATTCACTGTTTATATAGTTGATCATGTTAAATAACATCCAGTTTGAAATCAATTCAGATAAACACATTTGTAACATCATCTGACATGTATCTGACAGGGCTGTGGGGATAGATAAAAAGGGTGAAAAAGTCTCATCACACATGTTGAATTGTCTTTGAACTGTCTTGGCTGTTCGCAACTTCTGCATTTGTGGTATATTGCATTAGTGAGTCTAAAACAGGTATTATGTCATATAAAGTAACTGCTTATTATCAGTGGAGCTCTTTGCAGAAAAGTACTTGTGTATACTGTCGTGGAGTACTTTACGAGAGGAAATGATGACACAAAATTCGATACTCTTTTGAGTGCAAAGGGGACGTCTGGCTGTTGAACCCATTCAAAATGTTCTCGCTGCTCTTACCCGTCCTGTCTCTCAAGAGAGTCTTGGACATTTGCCTGGCTCATGAGTAACATTTCCTGATTAATCGAGCATTTATGAAGGAGGATGTAGGGCACAGTCAGGATGTGACACACTTGGCCTTTGTTGAGACAGATCTTCCTCTCGTAGCCAGTAACAACTCCCAATGGGCGCCAAAAGGTCAGGGAACACTCCAGTGATTGGAGACGGTGAACTCAGTTTGTTTACATGCCCTAGAGGAGCAGAAATAACCTTGCCTGTATGAATTAGCAGGTAGGACTGGTATAACTACATATCGAGCAAGTGAGCGTTGCATGCATGCACCTTTCATCATGTTCTATCTGTACTCGTACAATAGATCTTATTCAGAGCCCTCTTTATGGGTTTTGGTCCTGCACGTTTCTGCTTGTTCCACTTGTATTTCCAAAGAAATAACCATAAATAGGTAAAGACACCTTTTGTGTTTTGCTGTGTAAAACGCCTACCAAAACAAATATTCTTGGGTTGATATCACATTTGCTGACAGGGCTGATGGTTTTTAAAGTATGACTCACAACTGGGTTTTCAGTCCCCCTTTGTTGCTTAAAATAACACGAGCAGCTTCCAAACAAAGCAGCCTCAATGTTCTGGGTTTCCATGGACGAGCTTTAGCGTACTGTTTAGCACTCCTTTTATAGGTAGCGAGCTAGGTGAATTATGTAAGCGACATGGGCATAGTCCTGAAATCAACATCCAAACTCAGGATCGTTTTGCCTTCATAAGGAAATTCACTGGCTTTGAAGTGACATGCAGTTTAAACCCCACAGTTAAAGATATCTGCATTCTGTTTTTGACATTTTTACCATAAAATACCGTCAGTATATTTCATGGACATCTTGGAAAACTACTGTAACATCTTTTTCTTATTGAGGCTGTGTAGTAGGGGATTTACCACTACCAATTGATTATGCATGCGTATTTAATAGACCATTTGGTTTTCATATTATACAGTAAATTCCATTTAAAAAGCTTTAGTCTCGCCTGATCCTGGTTACATTCCTAGAATATGTTCTAGTCTTTTTTTTTTTGGCTATGGATATTTGTCACTGGACTAATTGTAATAGAAACAATTGGTGCTGATTTGTTAATTTAACAAACAGATGGTGATTTTTTTTGTTTTTCTTCTGTGCAGGGTAGAGCATACATTTCCCAGAGTACATGTGTCTTGGACATCTCCAGGTTTATAACAAGGAGCAGCAGAGTTACAGTTTATGGTTCGACTAAATTTACATTTACACGCGGGAGGCACGGTTTAGCCAAGCACTGTTATGTTAGGTGGAGGAGGGAAAGGACAGGTCAAGGTGAATACTGACACACACACACACATCCCCCGACATATACACTGATTTCCTGTGTAATATTTCAAAGCCTAACTTTTTAAGGGGGTGCGAGAGTCCTGATTCTGGGTTTGTTTAATAGCCCAGCAGGTGGTCAGGGGTCAAAGGTGGAGCACTTGAGATTTGTTCAAGCTTGTCATCATTACATAAAAAGGCTCTCAGAGTCAGCTCATTTATTCCACCTCATGACCAGACTCACCTCGCTTTGCCCTCTTGCCTCGACCCATTCTTCACTTTCCCTCTTTCTTAACGCCCTCATTACTAACATTGTCCAGACAGGCACTGCTCTCTAATTTATATTTTTCCCCATACCTCTGTTCCTGGTCATAAATGTGAGAATCAATGTGCTGTAATAACTCATGACCTGTAATTTGAGGGATACCAGGAGGCTACTTTAAACCGCTGCCCCTCTCTAATTTAAATATTCCTCCTTTAATCCACCTCTTTCCTGTCACTGTGGAAAAGCCCTTGTGCTTGGTGTGGAGCAATCAGAAACTGAGCACACATCATTTTTCTTGCTTTTGTCAGCTGGCGATGCATTTAAGTGAGTGCGGTTTTCAAATCTCTGCATCCGAGCCATGTGTGGTTTTCCGCCCTGTGAATACTTAATGGAACAAAATGAGCTCAACCCAAGCTCCTAATTTTTTACCTCCTAAATTTAACTCACTAGGTATTGAAAAGTCAGAATGTATTAAACAGTGCACATTTTTATTGTGCTAGATGCGGAAAGGAGATGTTAAACTGATAATCCTTTTCAGGGACACAGTAGACTGAAGCATGTCCCAGCGCGGTTGAGAGGCTGTGTACACTGTGGATAGGTTTGCATCACAGAGCTAACACATGTAGACGGACACATTCACACTTAGGGGCAATTGAGAGTTTCTCATGCATTGTGTTTATAGTGATTACAGTCATTATGATATGGGATAATGTTTGAGAGGTGATTAGCCCGGGCACAAAGCCTCAACTAAGCAAGGAATAAACTGGGATGAAGATGTTATTTGATGTGTGATTCTCACTTTCTCTCCTCCCTCTTTCCAACTGGCACCAAGTGAGTCGATGGAATAGAGGTTATACGAGAGTCTTGCTGCGGTGGTTGGCGGTCTTTGTGCAGAGCTGTCTGACATCATTCTCACAGGGGGGGGGGGGGCAGAGCAGGGCTTGGCTTGGAGCTCTACAGCTGAGTTAGTTTCCTATCAAAGCTGGAGAAGTGTGTGCGTTGGTTCATCCAGTTTTACGCAGTTTTAGAGTGCCTGCCATGTCAATTGTACTCTACAATCATGATGCACTAACGACGTCTTCCTTTCTTGTTTGCAGCACTGGGATGATTTTGATGGAGTGAGACACTGCTGTCAAGGGAGATCTGCAAGAAAGCTGATCTACATATTCAAGTTAGGACAATTGAAGTAACAGCTTGGGATCTTCCCACCTGCATCCGAACCCTAAACTGCATTGAACTGCAAAATGGATGGAATAGACACTTTGCAAAGCTCGGCCCTAGAGACCAAGGCTGAGCGAATTGCTCGCTACAAGGCAGAAAGGAGGAGGGAGCTTGCCGAGCGCTATGGCAACACAGACGAATTCACCTCCAAATATATCCGTAGGGACAAGAAAGTTGGCGTCACATCCGAAACAGCGTCTTCAGAGACCAAGGAGCAGGACAAACACGAGGATAATGGATCAGAGCAAACATACACCAGGAGGGGCCTCAGGAATAGAGCAGCAGAGCCTGTGGAGCAAACTGAGGATGAGCCCGCCCAGAAAAAAGAGGGTACCGCTCACCACAAAGCAGACACAATTGTATCCTCTAAATCAGAGGCTGTCTCCTCCACGAAGACGTCTTCTCATTTGAGGTGAGTTTATCCACGTTGTCACAAGTTCAAGACACAGCCCACTTCTGTTGCCCATTTTCAACACGTCAGAGACATGAAACACAAAGCTGCTCAGGCATAGAGACTCAAAAGGTGCTGGCCAGCATCTGCAATAAAATCAGCATTTATTATTTAGATGTTCTTGTATCTCAGTTTTCACTCCAGTGGTAGTACACACAAAGTGCCGAATACGCTTCCGTCTATACACACAATGTACATATCACATAACCACTCTAATTGCAATTGAATCAAATACAGCAGCTCCTCACTAAGGCATCGTTTGATTTAGAGAAGATTTGCAGTTTAGTTAGTAAAGAGGACTTTTAGATTACTGTAAAAGGGCTTGCTGGCTCCTAATGAGTGACGAGGAGGCAACAAGCCGGCACATTTAGAGAACATTTAGTGCTATCTTCTGTTTGAAGTAAACACGGCGTCTAACATTTCCAAAATTGGCCATGTGTGCAAAGCAGAGGACGGCCTCATTTGTTTTGCCATGGTATGTTTTGCTGCGAGGACATGCAAGCTGCTTGTTTCGGTTCACTTTACAGTGATATGGGGGAATGCACATGTTCAACACATCTGACAATAACAAACAAGGAATTGTCAGAATGACTCGGAAGACTGTTTGGAGTTTTCTCAACGGTCGCCAGGAATGTGTTTCTGTGAACTGCTGTGCATAGATGGAGTAAAACATGACCAATCATGGGGCTGGGGATGTTTGAGTCGTAATCAAGAGCAGGGGATTCTGCGGTGTGCACACAGCCAGACTTGTTGGTTCTTGAAAAACAGCCCGAGGGAAAAACGAAAGAGAGAGAAGAACAGAAATGGACAGAGTGTTGAGATAATAATAATAGAGATTGGGGCCTGCCGGGAGGTATGCTTATTGGGCTCTGCCAAGCATTCATACCCTGTGTTTAATTAATCAAGACCTCAAGAGAGCTGTGATTGATGACTTGGTAGATATTATGTATCAATTATTTTATAAGATTAGGAAAGGCATGTCTTGTGTTAGAGACTTGCAAAAGATTTTCAGTATGTGCAGCATGCAGGGCATGTTTCAGCAAATCTCGGCTATCAAGTGTTTTGCCTGATAATCTCTCATGGCAAGGCTTTGGTTTAAAAAGTGTTTTGGTTTGTTTCATATGACCCTGCCGCTTTAAAATCGATCCAGTTCAAATATCTTGTATATTGTTATTGTATATTTTTGCACATTACGCAATGCGAACGGAACTATTTTCTCACTGCATCGGCTTACCGCAGCAGAAAGAATATTTGGCAAAATACAGAGTAAAGTCACACACAAAGTTATGGACATTTTTAATTACAGACAGCACGTAGGCGGGTTGACGTGATGATGTGTTTGTCTTGCATGCCTGTCACGTTAGCTACTAATCAGTTTTATTATGACGTTCGCTGGGTGTCACAGTCCAGCTGTGCAGTCGTGTGTGAAGGCATGCACAACACATACTGAGACAGAAGAGCTTATATAAAAGCTATTGTTAGCCAATAACGTGACAGCGCTGATCCGCAGATAATAGTTGGTATTTTGTATATTATGCACTTACCTTCAATTCTAGGGGGTGATTGGGGTCTGTGTTTTATTTATTAATTCAAAATACCAATGTGAGAACGTGGCGGTGTTTCTTGTCACCCATCGTTTGAAAGCATCCTTACAGATCTCTCTGAATTGTACATTTATACAATTTATCCCAAATTCTTGGTTAACTTGCACGTGCTTCATGATTAGAGCGTCACACATATCCACTGAACCATTGTAGACAACATGTTTGTATGTGTCCGTTCCAGGAAAAGCGTAAAGGAAACTGGAACTCCACTGTCTCAGAGATAATGAAAACTATCTGTCAACAAGTTTATCTGCCACGTACAAGAATCCTTCACATGTGAAGTTACAGCCGAAGGGTGACATTCCAAAGCACTGCATTTTGACACCTATACTGAAATGTTAAGTAAAATTCACCCTTAGTAATTAAAGAAAACACGGGTTATTTACTGTCAACTGTAGTGTAATCTTGGATTTCTGGTTGCCGTAATGTTCTTTCACAGAGAACACGGTAACATCAGGTTCCTTGGTTTGGTAGTTAATGTTAGCAGCTGAACTGTAACACAAATGTAAGCAAACTATTGGTAAAAAAATTTTTTTTTTAAAAGAATTGATTATTTATCTACAACAGTTCACAGTTGCGCAACCATCTGTAAAGTTCTTCACTGATTAGTTTGCATGTATAATCATCATGTGTCGTCATTAGGGCTGCAAATAACGGTTACTTCCATTATCTGTAATTCTGACGAATATTTTCACAATTAATCAACAATAGTTTAGTCTATGAAATGTAAAAGATTTGGGGAAAATGCTCATCATCATTTCCCAGAACCCAAAGAGACGTCTTCAAATTGCTTCTTTTGTCCAACCAACAGTCCAAAACCCAAAGACTCTTTATTTACTGCCAAAGATCAGCAAATCCTTACATTTAAGAAACTGGAACCAGAAAATGTTTGACATTTTGTGTGTGTGTGTGTGTGTGTGTGCGTTAAACACAAGTAATTGTACTACTGGCACGTTGGGGTTAGCCAAACACCATGGATTATAAACAGGACTCAATAGGATTTGGGGTAATTACTGTTTACACGGCCGAACCATATGAAGAGTTGAGCTTTCTAACACTTAAGCGCACAAATAAGAGACATTAAAATGAAATCTTTTAACAGTGCATGTCATGATTATATCCCTCCAGTACAGTCTCTCTCTCTCTCTCTCTCTCCCTGTTTCACTCTCTCACTTGATGCCTGGTGTGTGTGACATAATTTCATAGAGGAAATAGTGAGGAAGTTTACTGTAAGTGTTTAATGATTTGCCGGCCTTGATTTCAATTTGTGTTTAACCCCCCCCCCTTACTCTGTCTCTATTGCTGCTGCTCTTCTCCACTGCACTCCACTCTTCTTCTCTGGTTAGTCTTTATGGCAGGGTGGTGGCCCTCCCCTTCAGCTGGCTGGGTTGATGAAGTGTCACTGAGCTGTGAAATTGCAGAATGAGGGTGTTGGAGGTGGCATCAAGGTCTGCAAACAGACTTTCTAGTAGCCGAACGTTGCGGACTGTAGTCCTTTTACCCATGTGGCACCTAACACCAACAACAGTTTTTGTAACTTTCCAAAACTCTCTATCAGAGACATTCACACCCACTCCACGCAGTGATTGGCCAGGTGTGTGAAAGTGAGAGTAAGAATGGTTTGAACTTCACTCTGTAGCTCTGTTTTTATTCTGTGCACGACTTCTGTCACTTTCCATGTGAACAACCGAGTGCAACACCTTTGGCCGACATGTTGTATAAACTAGTTTTCTTTTAGCATGTTTGCTGTGTTATTTAATGCGATGTCCTGTAGTATTTTGCATGATATGAGGTTTGGTTCACCTGCAATGCTCAGTGAGCTCACTTGCTCACTACGCTGCATGGTTGCAGTTTTGTTGGAGCACAGTGCAGTTTATATGGATTTGACTCCATGTAGCCGTTACCAAAACTTTCAAAAATGCCTGCATTGTATCACGAATGTGCAGATCAGCCTGGGGGCCGTCTCCCCTTCTTCAGTGACCTCTGACCCCTCCCAGATGTCCTCCATGATTCTCTATTGTGTTTAAAGCAGTCCTCTCCCCTCCTCCTGTTACATCATCGCTGCTACTCCACAGGCAGCTGCTGTCTCCATCCATATTTAACGCCCATTACTTAGAGGTCATTGGCCACCTTCACAAGCTACTCAGGCTTTGCTGTTATAGCATTGCCAACATGGGACTGGGAGAGCCTCATGAGTTAATGTTGTAGGATGCATATCATGCGAGGCACAGTAAGTGGCTTTCTGCTTCCCTATTATTGGTTTGGTTTAAATGTTCTTATGTGACTTGAGTGTATGTTTTTGGATTATAAGTAAGACTTAATACTGTCATTTCTTTGTCAAACTTGCAAACCTCAGTTGCAACGTAATTTCTGTCATCACTTCAGTATGTTAGAGTGAGCTCATTTGTCTCTGCCTCCCTCTGTCTCTCTCTCCTAGGCTGCTGGAAACTGATGACACAGAGGAGCCAAAGGGTAAGACGAACCCTGCACTTTCGCTGCCCTCAGATCCTCTATTGTTCCACAGACTGCTTTATCCCTGAACTCATTCACGTTCACTCTATTACTCAGTGTTAAAGGAATACTGAGCTCATTTCTGACGTCAGATCACCTACCCGGTTTATAGATGTTGGCTGTTTTAATACTCACTGCCACTAAGGAGGAGTGAAAGAAAACAGATCTACTGATGGCTTTGGCTCTGTCTGTTTTATACGCTGTATAATTTAAAGTGAACGTTTTGCCTCAGGCGATGGTTTCCTCTTTCAAAAAACAAGGGAGATAATATTTGGCACGTGTCTGCAGAGCTTTTGTGGGTGTGCGCTTAAACTTGCCTGTGTTTCTGTGTGTTTGATCATGTTCAATTACACTCATTACACTGTTTTAGCCAGCTAGCATTCTGAACTTCTTTTGGAGCTTGCTGCTATAGAGAGAAGAAAATGGCTAAGTTTACACACAAGCCCGTGGCTGCTTTTTTTTTTTTTTTGCCACCACATTTAGCCACCTGAGCCCACGGAGTCTGTCTGTCTGTCTGTCTGTGACAGTGGCCTCATTACTTTTTACCCAATGGTTGGCCTGTCTGAATGTGTTGCTCAGTTTATGTATTTGATGTGTGTGTGTGTATGTGTGTGTGTGTGTGTGTGTGTGTGTGTGTGTGTGTGTGAGCGCGCGCTAGGCTACACAAGAGAAAGAAAGATACTGACAGTGATAGAAAGGTCCACTCCGAAGAGCAAAGCAATCTCCACTTAGCCATTTCAGTATTTCAGCACGTTTGAAACAGTGTTGTGTAACATGTCTTATTTGCTCAACAATGTCTTTGCCTTCTAAATTAAAAGGAAGTCTGGTAGATTAAGTCAAAATGATTCTTAAATGTAATCAAAACATATTATTACATCATGTAGAGGAGCAAGAGAGATACAACTGGAGCAAAGCATAGGTCAGGGCTGTTAACACTAACATGACATTAAATTGCTCTGTTTGTCCCCCAACTGAATCCCAGATGTTTTTACTATTGTATTTTAAATACATTTTTCAGTATTCTCAAAGTTTAATGACGTATTTATGACATTGTAAAAGGTTAACCCATGTTGACCTCAGCTAGTTGAATGCTAAATGCTAAATATGACTTGTAGATTAACTAACTGGAGAAGGAAACCAGTGTATTTCTCTGGTTGGAAGACAGTAAAAATTGTACAAGAAAGAACCAAAGATACAGAAAGAGGCACAAAGGACGGTGTGTGTGTGTGCGCGTGTGTGTGTGTGTGTGTGTGTGTGTGAAAAAGCAAGGCTGTGTGGGAGCACTGGCAGTTCATTCACATGGCTGATGGAGCTTCCTGTCCAAGCTGGCAGAGGATCACATCAAGGGTTTCCCCGACCCTTCAGCTGCCCCACAAGCCAGCAGTGCATACATAGAAACATTCAGCCAGTTCACGCGGAGCTGAATGTGTAAGCCTTCAGTTAGATACTTGTTTCCACTGCTCAGTGTAGAGTGCGTATACCAGAATTATGTCAGCACAGGTATGCTAGAAATGTGCTGCAAAGGCATCCAGCACACATGTACTCATTATAAACAATATATGACCATATCCATACAGGTGAAGTATGTACATTTAAAGTATATACTCTCTATTATCTATTATTATTGTCCTTGTGGTGGGGTAAAGTTAATTCTGCTATAAAACGATATATATTAAGCAGATTTAATGAACTACTACTGGCTGATATTCACATATGTGCAGACTTCATTGCCCATAACAAGGTCAAAGGCCCATCCAATAAGTTCTCAGCCGCTGTAAGTGAGCAGTCTTGTGAGATGGATGAAAACACTCAGTAAACTTAAGTGGAGGTTTTTCCATCTCTTCAGTTTTTCTTTTTTCATTTTTTTTCTCTCTCTCTTTCTCTCGCTTGGACGTTGGATGGATGATGATGTAAAAAAGATTGGACTGGAGTCAAAACTGAAAGAGTACAGTCCAAGTGGAGTTACCAGTCAATTTGCTCTGTTTCATCATCTGACCGAAATCATGCAAAGCTCTGGACAGCAGTGGAGATTGGGAGCATAAATCAAAACTAAAGAATCAGTTTTTTTTTTCATTGGAAAATGAGAGTTTGTCAGACATTATTTGGATTTGTTTGTTCCTTTGTTTTCTTAAGAGGGGGAACAATTCTGGAAATGGCACATTGTCAAGGCAATAAAAACAGATTTAAAGTGGAGGATTTTAAGTGTGCTGACTTAAGAAATTTGTGTTGTTTTGGAATTCCATTAAATTTAATGGTTTCCTTTTGTTCGGATTAGAAGATTATATTCTCTGGGCTGTTTTTGATTAGACAGCTCACATGAGAAATAATACTCTTTCTCTTGCGCACATAGGCACGAGCACATTAATGGTTATCCTTACTTTAAGGAGTCCATTATCTCACCATAAAGTCTTGACTCATTAATACAGATATAGTACGGTTTTACCTTCCATGTACGTCTGAATCCACTGGAGCCTGGTGACTTCAAACTCATCCTGATGCCGGGGAAATATCACTGCCTTCATTTCTTTTACTGATCCAAAGACACCTTCGAAAAACACTTGTGAAGCCAATAAGATTATATCCTGTCTGTATTCATGTCAGTATTTATTAAGCTGGAAAACCTCCACTTGACCTGGAAAGAGTCTGGTGTGTGTGTGTGTGTGTGTGTGTGTGTGTGTGTGTGTGTGTGTGTGTGTGTGTGTGTGTGTGTGTGTGTGTGTGTGACAATGTCTTGCCACTGTTGTATTCACGGTCAACCTTGTGTGTGTGTGTGTTTGTGTCATCTTTTCAGTTGACGAGAAGCCTGTGGACTCAGCCAAGAGGACTTCCAAGATGTCTCTTTTTAAGGTATGCTATTTTCGGTTTGTCTTCTTACTCCCTTTATCCAACTGTTTTGTATCGTTTGATTGATTGCGTGTGTTTGTAACAAACTCATAGAACTTAACTATATGGTATTTTAGACTATATTTAATTATGTTTTTTATGGTATTTGAATGAGCCCACCAACAATTGATTTACTGTTTTTATTGGAAAATAAGTTTGAATAACTTCTAGTCCCAAACAGTGTTGAGTGCAACACATTACTTAGTAATGACAGCAGACACAAAACCAAATCCAAGCTTCAAAACAAAGATGTATAAAAGGACGAGATGCTGCATCTATATTTTCCTACAGTCAATGATTCTTCCTTTTCATTTCCCATCGTTGTTTTAGTCCCAGCCCTTTCCAGTGCAGCTGCTGTACACTTCAACCCCCCTTGGAAGTTTGCTCCATTAATAACAAATTGAGCTGTTCCATACAGCACTGAGTTGTCCTGCACCTGGATGCACACTTGGCCAATGTCGTGACTTCACACACGCAGTCCACTGAGGCCTTAAAGCAGCGGTGGGAAGAGAAGTCTAGAGAGCTAAAAGATCCACGAACAAAAACCTGATAATGCCCCCAGTTCTATGGGAGATCTACACATGTGCGCTTTAAAATGCAGAGATTATCTCACTTTCCCAGGCTGCTTAAGTTTCAGAAGTGGTTAGGTTTCATAATATTGGATGTAAATAGCTGTTCTAACTTGGCCTTTACAGACCAGGAGCAGTGCCAAAGTTGGCCAAGTGAACCCAGATGGCAGCAAGTTGATCCAACCAAAAACCTGCTGGGAAAACAAGAAAGGCTATCTTACAATCACACTCTTTTTTTCCCTTTTTTTTTTCTCCTGCTCCCTCCATCCTTTGTTCTGAACTAGGTCTCTGTTATTTTAAGGTGTCTCACTCGAAAGTCATCAGCAGTGATGGATACACCTTTGCGGTCGTCACTTTTCCCTTTATCACTCATCTCCCCTCCGCAGTCCCTGCTGAAAGCCAGTGAGTCATTGTCTCCAGCTAGAGAGGCAGAAAAGGAGGGAGGTTACAGGAGGTCTGCTTTCCAGCACGGACAGAGACAAAAAAATTTGTACATGGAGAAAAGATACAGCTCATTTATATTTTGAGTATAAAAATGCTTGTTTTCCAGGCGACAATGCATTTGTGCTGGGTGGAAAATAAGTTCCTTCTTTATAATCAGTGAGCATCAGTCAGTTTGTAAGAGACCTCTAGTTCTGTAAGCTTTGGTATGTAATTTAGTACCAAATAAAAGAACGTTTGATTTCTGTTGCTAGTCTCACAGCTGGAGATCCACTTATCTTCACTAGGTCACCCCAGGGCCCCGGTAAAGTGTTTACTGACAAAAGATCTCACACGGCTGCATGGTTCACGCTGTGCGCATGTTTTTAGAAGTCTGATGGCTGAACTACAAAACATGGACAAAGGGATAATGTGAGACATTTAAATCGCCTCTTTTTTTTATTGTGTCAGGTTGAACTGGAATTTGTGATAAACGCAGGTGTTTTTACTCTGTATATATCTTTAGTTTAAACACATTAGATGTCTATTTTGAGAGAGCACAGCAGGTGAAGGATAAATTAATGTCTTAGTTTGTGGGATTTGAATTCACCTTGGAGCTGAATTGTTTACCCATGTAAGTTGTAAGCTGTGCAGAGTTTGAGGCTAGAAGTCTGTTTTCACTTTTCGTCGGCTGATGGGGGAAAGTTTCGCTGAGCTCGCCTTAAATCAGAGTTGTATGTACGTGATTTGTGACATCACAACTAGTTGTAGGAGCCAATCGTGGTCCAGTATGCAGCTTACACACGTGTGATGTGGAAACTTGAGTCCTCCAGCGCTCCTACAACAAGTGTGGACTTTTCAGTGAAGTAGGACACATCTTGTGTCCAGCAGTTAAAGTTTTGAAATGACACAAATTGTTATTCAAGTATTTTTATATGTCATATTAATATGTCTGGAGGGGATTTTTAAAGATGGCTCTTTAATGGCTCCTTTGAGGGCACTTTACTTTAATGTGGAAAATGCAATACCAGCAGTGCTCATCTCTCTCCGTCTTATTTTTCACTCCATGTACCCAGGGAAGGTACAATTGTCAGTGTTGCTCTTTGACTTCACATACTTCACTACACTACTACAATCACTGAACTCTGAGTAACTCGACTGGAGCATTTGCAAGGGTTAACTGCTTTGCTCAAGTGTAGGGGTGGAGCCTCATTCATTCATTTACTTCCCTTATCAAGACTTTTATTTTTATAGCTGGTGTAGGACAGAATTTCTTTCAAACACAATCCTAACGTTTAGGCTAACCCCCTCTGCTCGTAGGACCTGGAGGGAACGGAGGATGGAAGCAGCGGCCGACGTGCCAACGACAGGGCGAAGTGTCAGCTAATGAGCAGCGACGAAGAGGACTCCTCTACCAGGTAGAACGGTTCAGAGTGATTTTTAATCACAGCAGAGTTCACATCTAGCAGAATTGTTACTTTTCTATGGAAACGGTGTAGCTTGTGTTAAAAGGTTCTTTTTTTTTTTTTTATATGCACGCATGGTCGGTTCATTTTATCAGACTAATTCAATTTAAACTTTGAATGGAGTCTTCTCTTCCACCATTTTAGTAACAGATTTTGTGTGCTTCGGTACATTACATGCACTGCAACACAAGCAGACTGAACAAACAGATTCACCCTGAAACCAACTGACACACGCACGCAGACTGAGCGGAGCGCTGAGGTAATTACAGACCCATTCGAAGGCTGTCTAATGATGTAAACAGCTGCAGCGATAAACCAGATAAACCTGCAGAGCTTCTCCAATACCACACACACACACACACACACACACACACACACACTCTCTCTCTCTCGCACGTACCCACACGCATAAACACACAAACACTCAGGGCTATGTCGTAGCCATGGTGATGACTGAAGTTAATAGCAGCAGTTGTTAGAGCCAGATTGTATTTAGCACTGTAACCACCGGAGTAAAAAGCCTGGACTCAGTTGGAGAGTGTGTGTATCTGTGTTATCTATCAATGACAAATGTGAAATGTCCCCCACACGCTGTGTCTCCCTCTGTGTGTGTGTCTCTTTCTCTCTCTCTCTGTCTCTATGTCTCTATGTTTGTGTCGTTAGGTTAAAGACATAAGTTCATTCCTGTTCCTTTTCTGTCCACATGGAGTTTGAACTGACCCACAAATGATATCAGTATATTTGACTATTTGCTACTGAACTTTGTCACTGACCTTTTTAACAAAGCTCCATTGCACTGCAGGCAACAAACCAAACACCTTTGCATATAAATGTCAATTTTGAAGGATGTTGTGGTGGCACAGCAGATTTCTTAGTTTGTGGCCATCTCTTTCTTGCAATACCATTATATAATAGTTTTTACATCAAATTGAAATTTATTTATTTTTATCTCTTCCCTTTTTTTTTTTTTTTACGGATATTTCAGACGTCCCAACACAGATATAAGCGAGGTAATGGATGAGAAAGAGGCCACAGATGAACTGTCATGGCAGGAGCAGCGTGAATATGCTGCCACTGTGGAAGAAAAGGTCAGTATCACATGGTTTTCATAACTCAATAGGCTGAAATATAAAAGTCATCTCTGGATTGTGTTTGGAAAGATCATATTTTTGCTTACCACCGCATGCGAGCCAACTTGAAATTACTCACCTTAACTTTGGCTCTGTTTACCTCGGGGTCTGGTTTTGTTCAGTTTTTTGTTTTTGAAGTAGACGTGCAGATTGTAATTAATGTCACTGATGTACAGTTGCAACTTGTCTGGACAAAATGTGATTACACCCATATCTTAAACTGTTCCTCGTCCTCACAAGTAATCAAAGCATCTACACGTGCTGTGTACCAGACACAAATGCCCTCGTTATGCACACTGGTGTTTTTCATTTAAGAAGACCACCTGGTTAGCGTTGCACTTTCAGACCCAGCTGGCCTGACGATCTGCCTCTTCCCTCATCTCCTGATAAATCAGCACTCCCTCTTAACCTTAGACCTGTCAGTAGGACATGTGCCGTTGTTCCAGCCCAAACAAGTCTTGCAGATTTATTGACAAAGGATAAATCCTATTCAGTCTTTGCTGACACACTGTTTGCTTCTTTTTGTGTGACCCATTACCTCTTTGATTTTCACTTTCACTCTTTTTCTAATCACCATTATTTTGGCCTTCTCAAGATCTAAGTCTTCCCTCACCCTGCTCATCTGACACCTAATAACCCTGACTCTCTTGATCACTGAGAGTAGAAACAGTAGTAGTTGGAACAGGGGTATGTGTTTGTGTATTATACAGTTTTTGGACCTTTGAGATGAGCAATAATAAAAAGGGTTTTCACTGTTTATGTGGAAAGTGCAGAGGAGCTGAAATTGGAAAATGTTGGTCTATAATCAAGGACCACAGAATACACGTCAAGTAGTCATCTTTTCCAGGTATTATAAATATTATAGCTGGTAATAAAACAAACTTTCTCTCTCTTTCTGCTTCTATACACCAGCTTTCCAGTCTCCTCTCTGATAGAGCCCCCTCCCTCAGCAAGAAGAGAGACGCCTCTCCTCCTCCCCCTCCCTCTCCCTCTCCCACTCTTCCCTGCCAGCTTGCCGGGCTGCAGCGCCAAGACTCGGGGCCTCGAGGCATCAAGGGGATCCTAAAGAAAAGCCGCTCCACCAGCGTGGAGTCGGACCACAGCGAGGGCTCCACACCGGAGTGCATGCCAGCCCGACAAAGCAGTGTCACCCTGAGCCACCTTGAGAGCGAGGAGGAGGTGGAGGAGGAGGAGGAGATGGGGGGAGAAGAAGAAGAACAAGAAGAAGAAGACGACGAAGAGGTCAATGGGGAAAATAACAGAGAGGATGAGTCATTAAATGATGATATCACAGATGGAGGGAGCTTCAGCATCGACAGGCAGCAGAGGGAGGGAAGCAGCAGCAGCAGCAGTAGGGGCAGCTTTGAGGAGATGCGCAGCCCCTCGCCGGACGAGAGCCTGGAGCAGACGTCCACAGTGTCGGAGGATGTCGACGAGCTGGAGAGCAGTTTGGATGGAAGCACTGGCTCCTCAGCTCAGAGGTCATTGGATGTACACAAACATAGCATGCATGATGACGACGACTAAGTATTAAACCTGAATGTGTATATTTTCTTTTAAAATATGAAATAAAACTTTGATGGATTGAAGGAGCCATACACACCTTTACCCCTGAACACTCTTACACTGTTTTACTTCAGTTACCACTGCCAGTTTGTTTAGTTCTTATCGTTCAGCCCTGACAACAGTGAAACTGTACATTTTTGTAATTAGCAGCAGTTGTATGGATTCTAGCAAACACCTTTTACGTATCTTAAAACTTGAGGCTCGAGTTAAGGCTTTCCAAACATATAGCAAAGGTGAGATAGAGGGTGCATTTTAATGCTTCCTTGAAAAACCCAGGGAAAGATCTAATGTGCCTTCTGCCTTTTTCAGACTGGCCGAGTTCACAAGTGAAGGTGAGAGGAAGGACACACCGAAGAAGCCCAAGCCGTCCGAGCTTATCCATACATCACTGGCCGATCGCTTCGGTCAGCTCCAAGGGGCTGAAAACGCCTGGAAGAAAAAGGTACATTTTTACTCATTGAGCAGACTGACTCTTTGTGGGGTGGGGTTTACTACTAGTGAGTTGGTTGGTTACTATGAATAAAAAGGTCTACAAGACTTCTTAAAAATCAAAGTGCATTGTTTTTGGAGTTGGTAAAAGGGCAGTAATGAGCAAATACTGCCATATATTGAGTCTTTCTCTCAGCTTTGTGTGCAAGGAAAGAAAGATTTGGCTGCAGACACAATTCTTCCTCTGCTGAATCAGCTTATTTCCTGGAGTTGCTGCCAAGAGGGTGTGTTTGGAGGGCTCGGGGGTGCAGCAGATTTGGGAGTGGTGATGCCAAAGCCAGAGATCCAGGGTTTAGCTGGCCTCCCAAAGAGAAAGAGAGACACACCCCTTCACCTTGTAAAAATAAAATCCTACACCATGACCAAACGCCTCCAACCCGATGCCTTCTTCCATTGTTGGTTTTTGCAGTCTCCTTTCTTCTCCTCTCCTCAGAGTTAAAAAAGAATTCCCTCCACAAATGCATGTAAACATGCAGGCCATCCAGGTTTACACAGGTCAGCGTAGGAGGTTTAATCAACAAGATACGTTTTTGAAGTGGTGATAGAAGTGCATGCAGGTTTTGACATGCTTCTCTACAAACAAGACCACCCTTGCTGAGCTTTTAAGTAGAAAAAGAACACAACACTCTAATAACCAGTGATAGTAAAGAATGATTCGACAGCAGTGGAAAATCCCTGTGTGTGTGCCACATGGATATCCCCAAAACAGTTGGACACCAAGATTGAAGTGATGTCATGTTTATTCATATGGACCATCTCTTGGCTTGATGTCTGTCAGGATCAATGATCCTCCTGGGGGATTTCTGGTTCAGGCTTATCCTTCATCCAAGGATGACCTAACCTCAGAGTAAATCCACTCTTAGTCTGAAAAAGGCCACTTTATAAGTAAGTACAGACAGCCAAAACATTTGAACAAATCCCCAGTTGACTAAATGCTAAAAACTGATGTCATTTTGTATTTGTGGGGTCCGTCTTCATTGCGACAAATCAACACAAAGTCCTTAAAGATTTAGTGTAATTCCATTAATGGCACAAAAACTGCATCTTCAACACTCGTACGCATGAAAGAAGGCCAAACTGGTGTCCAAAATGTCTGCGGATTTCTTTCTTTAATTCTGTCTGTGGTTATTTCCTGCGAATTGGTCTGGAACCTACTGTGCGCTGTGGCTGCTACTGTAGAGCTCTGGGAAACTAACTCACATCAGAGATAATGCATGGTTTGGCTAAATTATTGGCCTTGATGCCATGTGGGTATTAGCTACGGGGCCTTTAGTTGCATGTGATTCTTGTTAGATTTTCGTTTGTGTCTTTAGGAATGGCCATACACTGTAAAGCCGGAGCAGATGTTGTTGCTCTTTGGTTGATATGTGGGAGACCAGGAAATGTAACATGCATGGTAAACACCATGGTCATCTTCTACCAGCTCCAGATGTTTCCTGTTAACCCTGCAAAACTGTTCTGTACACCACAGAAACAGGGTCTGCCTTGTCTTGATCTGTGATTCAGAATCATAAGTTGCATTGACTGTTTGCAGCACGTCTTTAGTAAATGATTAATTGTATCTAAATAATAAAAGTAACAGAAAACTGCTTATTTGTTCATCTAAAAAAATCTAGTGTACTGTTTTCACAGACATATTTAAAATAATATTTCGAAATCTACAGTTTGCTTTTAAATCCTTGTTGCAAATCCTGCTGCATTCCAGTGATGACTCATAGAAGAGTAGTCTGATCCAGACCATTAAGACTAATGCTCAGTTGGAAATACTGTCCCTGGTGTGTTGATTCCCAGAAAATGTATTAGAGATAATCAACAAAAGATGAGTTTATTATCTCCAATACAATGTGAGTGTGTTGAACGTGGATCTTTTAAATAGGCCATTTAAAAGTGAACTCGGCATAATTTGTACAAAGTTTTAATACACTGAAAGGAATCTTTTTGTGTTAAATCCCCCAACATGGTGAGACAATTTTCACTTGACTCCAACTAACTCCAGCTAGTTTCATTCCCTCATAAATTGGAATGATTCATACATGCATTACTTTATGGTGTTTGCCCTCTTCGCATGCTCTGCTCTAAACAGTCTATTTCCCTTTTCCCTTCTCTCCCGTCCTCCCAAACTTTAAATGGCTTTAAATGACCTGTGTCTCTTCTTTAGTCTTCCATGCTCACTCCAGCTGTTGCAGTCTAATGTTACCCTGCTATGCTTTTTCTCCTCTACACTCCTCTGATCATTTTCCTTTCCTCTTATCCTCTTCCTACTATCCCTACTCCGTTTTACCCTTCTTTCCAGTTTCCTCTGTCCTCCCCTGCGGACTCTACCCCTTCATTTGACTTTGACACCTGCCTGTCAACCTTTCCCAGTCCCTTCAGGTGAGTGTGTGTACATGCGTATGTACTGAATGTGCCTCTCTGCATGGGCTTATTTCTTTTTTTTTTTTACCCTGATTTCTCTACCTGTGCTCTGGACAACCTCTCACACTTACCACTGAGAAATCAGAGCTGTCGCTGTGGTTTGTTGGCCCTCAGTTGTTTTATATCTGTGTCAGTGGTTTGGCTGAGGTACCGCCTGCACTGTACAGTAAGGCAGGGCTGAGAAAAATGGTTTCCTGTGGGGGTTTAAAGCCCAGATCTCCCCCCCCCCCCCCCCTCCCCTCCCCTCCCCTCTCTCTGGGGTCCTGTCAGGCCAAGGTATTTCCCCTCTGTGATTGACTCCAGAGAAGGGCTGCTAGCTGAAGGGGCTGTGTCAGTCTCTTAGGTGTGTGAGAAGGCTGTAGGACTGTGTGAGATGACAGCTATTGCAAAAATGTACAAGCATTATTTTACTTGTAGACTGTAATGTAAGGCAGTATACAAGCAATTAGGAGTATTTATAGTTCAAACGTACAAAAAACTGGGCGATAGAGAAAGGGCGTGAGGTCGTGTTATGGTTTGTTTGAGTGGAAGATAGTTTGAAGGAAACTGGTGTTTTTTTTATTGTGTTACTACATGGCTGTTTGTATGTTGCAGCATTTGTCGCATTAATTCAGGACAAATAATGTAGGATTCCTCAGGCTTGTTATTTACATTTTTGTTATGTGGCAGGGCAATTTCTAGCTCCTTCCTTTCCAGGGTATCAACAATGATTGTTTAAGCAGGGATGGAGAGTCTTGCTCAGGGACACTTCAGTGTTGGGATTAAACTTTTGACCTTCCAGTCACAGAATCTCTTCGACCGTCAGGTCATCTTTCTTCTGCCTTTCCAAGCAACAAGACATTTTTCTCAAATCATTGAGCTTATGCTTTTGTATCAACATCAATTTTTTACATTAAAAATTAGAACATGGACTCCTGATTTCGCTTCGAAACTCTATTCTTGCTCTGCATTCCAATGCCTATTGACGGCAGTTCACCACTTTAGCCACATGTTTTTCGCTTTAAAGCTGCTGACATCTGTGAATGTTTAAGTTTACTCTCCAGAGCTTACAGTAAAGATGATGAGTTACGGTGTGACTGTCAGCAGATCACTCGAATCAGCGTTCATCCACAAAGAAAATTCCTCTCTGCCAGAAACAAGCTATTTAGTTTTGGGAACCCCAGACATTTGTTTATCGTTTGCTTCCATTCACCGCGGCACACACTGCAGATGACGACTGCCGCTGCTCTCATTAGAATTTATACAGGCACAAGTACACCCAAGAATGTACAGTGTACATAGAAATACATGCAAACACTAACCCTGTAGAGTTTGTGGTATTTTATTTTGTCTTCTTTTTCTGTGGCTTATTTTGTACAATAGCTTTGCTTCATGCTGTTTATCTCTTTGGCCTTATTATCCTGTGCGGTCATAGTGCGGAGATGGGTCTGCCTCTGCGAGACTGTCCTGTGGGTAACCCACTGTAGAAAGGAAGTCACCACTCATGGTACAGTGCACTCAGTGAATTGCACATTATTAGCTAAGGAATAAGGGGAGGCAGCCAGTAAAGACTCAGGCAGGGCCATACAATTTCGGAGTGGAATATCATTTATTACTGTAACAGCTCACAGGGTCCAGTGGGACCGGGGGGGCAGTAAACCTCTGCTAATTCATTTTTAATGGTGCAGTTCAGGTGCAAATATGACAGCAGGAGTAAATCACGCAAGGAAAGCTCTACTGAATAGTGGGTGATCGATTGCCTCAGTATATAAACAGGGATTTGGGTGTTTTATTGTCTGGCCTCAAAAATTTCGTTGAACAAAAGAAAAGTTTGAATAACAGTAAAAACTTTTAGAAGTAGCTGTTTTTGGGAGAAGCCACACTCCAGAAGTAATTAGACAATAATTGGATTTTTCATTATTCCCTATTAAATTAATTTGTGCATGTGATCACTGTCTTCCTTCACCATCATCATCGTATCCTCATGCAACCTTTCCTGCTCACTCGTAGTTACTTCACTGTGTCCTCATAGCTGTCTGTTCCTGCGTGAAATAAATGGACAGTTGAGTGTATGAGCTACATTCTTTAAAAATAAAAATAAAAACTCCTAATGCTAAAGTTGTATTGTATTTGAATAAATGTTTCAACAGACGCCCAGTGTAGATGTGGGGCCCAAGATGTCGCTGGCAGAGAGGATGAAGATCCTTAAAGACAAAGAGGAGCAGTGGAAGAATAAAGGCAAAGGAGCAGCCAACGACTCCACTCAGTTCACTGTGGCTGGACGCATGGCCAAGAGAGGTGAAATACTGTGTGTTTAGTCGGTGTGGCTTTAGAGAGAGAGAGGAGAACACTTTTTACTCACTGCTAGGATTTCCAAGTCAATCTTGCAAACTCTCTGTGCTACTGCATGACTTTTTTGCATTCACTTAAGTGTCTTTCAGGTCTTAAACTTTGCTTACATTACTTAAAGAACTTAAAAAAATATTTTGGGGAAAAATTTTAATCATACATGAAGTAAACATTTTTTATAAAATATAAACTGACCAATATTATTTGGTGAAAATGTAAAAGCCACCATTGCAGCCCATATTACAGCATTTTGCTGCATCACGTTTGATCCTCCATACACTGGCACAATCACATTAGATAGGATATCTTCAGATGGGACCCAAAGCTTATTTCCTTTGGAGCTGCAGTGATTAGGCAAATAATCAATAAAAAGAATTTTGCCAACAAATTTAAGGCAAAATATGATAATTTGCTGCTTGTCTTTCTCATACGTGAACGTGGGCCAAATATCTTTGCACTTTGGACAATTTGAACATGCTTTTTTACAATTGTCTGACATTCTTAAACAAAACAATGAATTGAGACAATAATTCAGATTAATCTTTAATGAAAATCATTGTCATTTGCAGCCCTAATTTTGCCCTTCTCTTCCATTAGGTCTAGTGTCCGATACCGGAAAGGAAGACTCGCCTCTCATATCTCTCAAGAAGTCTAATGCCACACCTGTGAAGCCGCTCGAAGGTAGTAGACATTCCCCTTCAACTGTTATCAGTTTGTGAGTCCTTCAGTTAATCAATGAAAAACCCAATCTGTCCGGTAATACAACAGATATTAAAATAAGATAGTATTAAGATAAGATAAGATTGTAAGTATATTGAACTCTTCTGTCCATATTTGGTATAAAAGTGCTACTAAGTCCAGATGAAACAGATTTAATTTCAATCTTTAGTCATTTTAATAGCATTTGATACCTTTTTAAAACAATATTGATGCCAAAAATGAATATTGTATTGTAACGCTCTCTTTTTGCTGGACAGAAATCTCCAGCAGAACTGATGTCAAGGTGGAAGGAGATAAAAGGCTCGACAAACTCGAGTCTTTCCTCGACAAGCTCCACAATAAAGGTACAATCACCGTATTGGCTGTTGTTTTCCACGTAAGATGATATTTAATCACATATTATGTTATTAAAGGCCCATTGTACATGTATTGTAATTCCAGGATTATTTAATTAAGTCTATTTTTCTGCCACATGGCCATAGTGTATATTGAGCATTTTATAGATTACCCTACACTGACATGATTTTGTTTATGAAATACTCTGCAACCTCAGAGGACAGGATGTCTGAATCGTTTTTCCATGACCTTGTCCTGTTTACCAAAAGCATAATTCAGCAAAAAAAATAACATAAAACAACAAGCATCATTAGCAAGAGAAAAGTTCTGTGTAACACTTCCCGTTTCATCCCTCCTGTTTCCTGTCAGGCGTGAGCAAAAGCAAGACGTCCACCATCGAGGTGACAGAAGAAACGGAGAAAGAAGTGATGACCCTTGACGATGAGGAGACGTTCGGCAACTTCTACAAACCTGTGTCACCCTCGACAATCCAGGTCTCCGGTGTGGTTCTGACAGAGGAGGACCTCAGCCAGATCCAGCCCGATACACCGATGTCAGTTCATGATAATCATAATAATGAAGTTAAACTCAGTTGCAACTTTATAATCCGCACATTTCCTTAAATGTATTTATAAAACATTTTAACTTGTAGAGTTGAAAAGAGAACATTCACGAACAACATCAGAATTTTAAAAATGCTTATATTTACTTGTACATTACACCATACAACAAGAATGACTTATGATCCCACTTGTTTTTAACTTTCATTCTCAGATCCTTGGTTGCTTGAATTAAAAATTGTGAATTTATGTCTTCAGGCTCACCTCAGCCGTAGCAGAACACAAGCGAGCAGTGCGACCAGCGCGAAGGAATCAGGGCTCCAGGAACCCTCTGCGGGCTCTGGCTGCCCGCAACGACATCCGCCAGGTCTACACCGAGCAGAGGCTTAACGTTGCCACGGTGGAGACCAAGAGGATCCAAGTGGAGAAGAGTAAGTAACTCAAATTGACCTGCTGTGGCGCTATTACACAAGGTTCTTACCCTAGCTAGGCTTAAGGGTCTTAAGGGTCACCAAAACTTTTATTCACAACACACGTTTTCAGTATAACGACTCTACCAAAGGCATGTTGTGTTGTTCCTGATCAGCTTACAAGGTTCCAGTGGCCTTGAGTGGTTTCGGAAAGCATGCATCGTTTTGTCCCGTTGCGCTGCCGTCACAGCGATACTGACTCTGGCTGAAGTCTTAGGAAACTGGTTACATGAGTATGTGGCCATGGTACAAGCAGATGTACTTTTTAGCTATCTGATATTCATATACTGTATGTTCAGTTTGCTGCTTACGTATTTTCTGTATTCAGTTCCTTTCCATAGACGCTCTTCACAGACTAGTCTGACCGCAGTGAACTCCTCACAGGTTCTAGAAGAGGAAGCGAGCACCACAGCTACTGTCTAGTAAAGCTCACATGAAAGAAGAAATTAGACATGTCCTGTCTTTTATATATTATATTCATCTATATTACTTACCAGGCCGTGGTCATTATTTGTTATAATTGGAATAGTAGTGATTAAAAACACAGTGTGACGGTTCAACTGTGTTCATTTCTAAATGTCTCCGGTCTTCTTGTTTTCTCTCCCTCAAAGTGGCGAAACACTCCAGAACAAACCTGGCGGACGTGGCCTTGGCGGGTCTCGCCAGCAAGGAGAACTTCCGCAAGGTCAGCCTGCGCAATGTGAAGTCCACTGATGTGGTGACCAACAACAGTGCACTGCCTTTCAACAAGCTCATGCTCATTCGCATCAAAGGTAAGAAGCACAAGAGAATGTACTAAGTGCTTGTTTTCGGTGCGTAGTCGTTAACTGTTTATAATGAAGAGTAAATTACACTTGAAATTGCTGTTAATGTGAAAGTGCAATAAACCACAAAGAAAAATAATATTAAATCAGATCCATGTCAGATATTTATGTTTCAGATTAAGGCAGTTGAAGTCTGGTTTCAAATACTTATTTGTCTATAGGTCGGAGGCACGTGCAGGTGCGCTTGGTGGAGCCCAAAGCCCACTCTCTAAACAGCGGCGACTGCTTCCTCCTCATAACGCCAAAGCACTGCTTCATGTGGAGCGGCGAGTTCGCCAACGTCATCGAGAAAGCTAAGGTAAGGTAGCGAAGCTCACACGCGGACTGAAGAGCTTCGTAAAAAGTGTCAAAGCCAGTTTAGACAGGCGCTGATGCAGCACGATGAACATTTCCACACTTTTGCTTTGTGTGGCCACCAGGCGTCGGAGATGGCGTCGTTTGTTCAGGCCAAGAGGGACCTCGGGTGCAAGGCCCTCCAGGTGACGGTGCTGGAGGAGGGCATCAACAGTGACAGCAGATGGGCCAAAGAGTTCTGGAGCCTGCTGGGAGGACAGACCAAATACAGAGGTTCATACACACACACTTGTACACACATTTAACTGTTGACATACTCATGATCATCAGATGTTAATGCTGTACTTACAAATGTTGTTATTAGTGTATTTTTGTTGAGTGTGACAACTGCAGCCCTTGTTTCACAACACTTTTTTAATTATATAACATAACTAGCTTTTCAGGATGTTTTTTAATAGAACTTGTTTTCCTTATGCGCACCACAGCATTCAAAGGATTATCTGTCTAACCACAAGCCCCTCCTGGCACCCTACACACACATTTACTCTGCTGTTTGTGCTGTGTGTGTGTGTGTGTGTGTTATAGGGGCAGGGGAGCCAGAGGAGGATGAGCTGTATGAGAGCGGGGTGTTAGACTCTAACGGGGTGTACAGACTCCAGGGAGACAAACTGGTGCCTCACGAAGATGCCTGGGCCTCCATCCCGAGTGTCTCCTTGCTCAACTCTAAAGAGGTAACATCACCACTAGTTATGATCTCATGTCTGGGGAGTGTGGAAACCAAATTTGATCCATTGTACACCTGGAAAAACCCAGGACCTACATTGAAAGTCTGAAAAGGGTCGTATAAAAGTTGGATTTTTATATGTGTAATAATCTAAACAGACATTTGATTACACATTTTTTCCTGTTGCTTTGCATGCTGTTGTAACTGCAATAACACTGCGAACTACCTTCCATCTTGTCTCCCCCTTTCCCCTGCCGCCAATACTCCCCGCCAGGTCTTGGTGTTTGATTTTGGCAGTGAAGTGTACGTCTGGCATGGGAAAGACGTGCCCTTGGGTGAGAGAAAAGTTGCCGTGAAACTGGGCAAACAGCTCTACGGCGGCAGCTATGACTACAGCACCTGCAGAGTCAACCCTTTAGATGCCTCCTGCACGAATAAGGACGTGCCTCAGTGAGTATCGCATGTTAATCCCACCGCCTTTTATAGCGGTTAACTCAGTTGTAAAAGTACACTGTGGTGCACTTCTGGGTATTTATTTGAGTTGTTCTGGACGGCTGCTTTGTGATTGATGAATGTAGTTTTGTGTGATATAAAGTGGGCATGAATAGACGGCAGATTATTGGTTGTGTTATTGTAACCCCTAGTGGTTTAATCGTGCCAGTACAGCTGCAGAGAGGAAAGGTTTTTAAATGATTTCTTGTTGTGTGTGCGTGCGTGTGCGACTTGCAGGCAGGGGGAGGGTCGTCCGGACTGGACTCTGTTCGGCAGGCTGTCGGAACACAATGAGACGGCCCTGTTCAGAGAGAAGTTCCTGGACTGGGCCGAGAGGAAGAAGGAGGAGGCCGCTCAAGCCGAGGAAATCAAGGTAGATCGGATCAGGCTGACGTACCATTAGCAGCGACTCCTTCATGTTCTTCATATGTGACTCAGTGACCGCTTCCAGAAATCTTTTCTGCTTGTTCATATATGGGTAGTGTCAATTAGGATACATTTATTTATTCTTGTTCTCTGTTGATCTACAGTTGTCTGTTTGCACTGTTCTGCTGCAGTGGTTTAATTCACGAGTATAGTGAGAAACTCTCTAACTCTCTAAAACGGACTCAAAACGTCCTTTGTTTTCTCAGAGCCCGGTCAGCTCCACCGAACGCTCCCCGTTGGACTTGGACCTGGTGCCGTGTGATGCCAAGGCCCTGCTGGACAACGAGCCGGAGCCGGTGAAGACGGCCCTGGAGGGGGTGAACGTCCAGCGGGGCCACGGCCTGGTGAGGGCTGACGACGGACGCCAGGCGGAGTTGGCGACAGTGGCCGTAGACGCCTGGCACATCAGAGAGCACGGTGAGGAGGAGCTGCCCGAGGAGAGCCTGGGCCAGCTGCACGAGGGCGACGCCTACATCGTCCGTTGGAAGTACTCTGTCACCACACTGGGTGAGTCGTGGATTTGGATATCGGGCCTGAAGAGGAAACGGGGAGGTTTGATCGTGGAGATGAAGTAGTGAGACCTGGGAGAAGATTAACGGCAGAAGGAATTAGTGTCTGTCTGACTACACTTGTTAGTCGGGATGGAGTGCAACGAAAGAACAGCACATGTGCCCGGAGGAACGAGGCATTAGCTGTGCTTAATGGGGTTTGAAAGAAGAGAGGATTTAGCGTAACATTTTAGGGTTGTAAAAAGTCCCGACTTCATCCGCTGTGTTGACTGTGGTTCTGTTCTGTTCATGTCAGTGGGGAAGCGACAGAAACCCGGGGAGCTGAGTGCCGGCGCTGCTGGAAGAGAGAGGACTGCTTGTTTTTTCTGGCAAGGCCATCACTCCAGCATCAGTGAGAAAGGAACCTCGGCACTAATGACGGTGGAGCTGGGCAGCCACCGCGGATCACAAGTGGGTATCGATGCAAATCAAATGTAATCAATAAAATGTAATCAATAAAATGTCATTTTTAATGGCGAAGTTCCTGATTAGAACTCATAGTTAGCTCATCTGTTCGTTTAGTAACCAGCATTAATGTCAAAGTGTGACTTTCTTCATCTTTTTTTGTCTGATTGGCTGTCCAGGTGTTGGTGAGCGAGGGAAAAGAGCCTCCGTGCTTTCTTCAGCTCTTCCAGGGAGGTTTGATCATCCACAAGGGCAGTAGAGAAAACAACAACAACACGAGTAAGAAAACTAAACAAAACATTATGGATTTAGAGGCTTTGGTTCACTGTACACAATCTGTATAGAATCAAATTCATTTATGTCAGGGTTGACTCAGAATCTTTTATGTCAAATGAACTTGCGACCACGTCGGGTTCTCCCCTCCAGGTGGCTGGAGGTTGTTCTGTGTCCGTGGCGAGGCAGAGGTGGAGGCCTCGCTGGTGGAGGTGGATTGCCAGCGTGCCAGCCTGCGCTCCCGTGCCAGCCTGGTGCTTCTTAACGCTCAGAAAGGCCGTCTCTACTTGTGGCACGGCTGCAAAGCCCACGCCGGCGCCAGGCAGGTGGCCAAGAGAGCTGCCGACAAAGTAACTCAGAGGTGAGGCCGAGGCAGGGTGATGAGTAGACGTCTAGCGGATGGACACGTGTGGACCATCCCTTTTCTGTGTGTGTCTTCAAGGCATCCCTCAGAGTTGGGTCTGAGCAGCGCCAGCACTGTGAAGGTGGAGGAGGTGGAGGAAGGATCTGAACCCGCAGAGTTCACGAAGGCTCTGGGCCCGCAGGACAACAAGGCCTACGACTGTATGCTGCAAGGTGCGCCCTCAAACAAATCCCAAACTGTCAGCAAGAAACGATCACGACTGCTTCTGGTCTGTGTGTGAGCTGATGAGATGACGTGTGTGTGTGTGTGTGTGTGTGTGTGTGTGTGTGTGTGTGTGTGTGTGTGTGTTGTCTCCAGATCCAGGGAAGTACAACTACACACCCCGGCTGTTCCGGCTGAGCGCCAGCTCCGGGGTGTTCGAAGGGGAGGAGCAGCTGTATCCAGCCAGGGTGACAGAGGGAGTCATGGCGATGCCCTTTCTGCAGGAGAACCTCTACTCTGCACAGCAGCCAGGTACCAGACACACCGGCAGCAGAGATATATTTGCGATGTGCTCTGCTAGAATAAGGTTAAAGAGCCAGCCAGAGTCGATACTATTATTATTTCTTCATAAAAACAATGACTTCCCTTTGTTGAGTTAGATGTCAGTCAGTATTCCATATTTTGAAGCTTTGCTCTCTTGTGAGTCGTTCATCAAAACCACGTGTACATTGTAGAGATTCACCTTCAAAAATACAGTGTTAGTTCTGTGTTTTAGAGTCGGAATCAGAGACGTTTTTGTTATGGCAGGTTTTTCATCTAGGCAACACAAAGAAGCACAACACATAAACAACAAAACAGTCAGTTTCACACTGTTCGCTGTTCTAATATGAACTTTAATAAGTTGCTGCTCTTCACAGGGGTCTCTGTTGATGGGCATGTTTAATTGTTGGTGCAACCTTCATGCCTCCCAGCCTTTGCAGCTAGAGTAGACGACATCACCTGAACTGTGTTACCTCTTAGTGCTGCTGGATAACACATGCAAGTGCTCCGCCATCTTACCTCAATGCTCATGCTATTGCTTCTCCAGCACTGTTCCTGCTGGATAACCGTATGGAGGTGTACCTGTGGCAGGGCTGGCAGCCCGAAGACACGCAGTGTACCGGCTCCGCCGAGATACGCTGGAACAACGAGAGGAAGTGCGCCATGGAGACCGTGCTGCAGTACTGCAAAGGTCAGAGTTCACAGACACAAATTAGTCTGTGCAAGGATTTAATTGACCGTAATCTATCGCGGGCCGGTGCTCTCATTCACTTTCGCCTTTCAAAAGGATATTGAACCGAACTCTAGCATGTTTTTCACGTCGTCTCAATGCTTCGCTTCCATTTACAGAAAAGAACCCTCGGCGCCCCCCTCTTGCCTATCTGGTCCTAGCAGGCTGTGAACCTCTCACCTTCACCAACATCTTCCCATACTGGGAGAAGGACACCAGTATCTCGTCAATGGTGGGAGACTCCTTCTTCTTTTGTCTTCATTGTGATGTGATGTGACGTCTCTGTTTTTACTACACGAGTCCGTGTTGGAAAGCGGAGACGGGCCGACTGCTGCGCCCCATGTCGTCGACACTAGAAAGAATCCAAATCATCTCACTCGACCAGATCTGTTCAGATGAATTGCCACCCGCCCCCCCGCCCCGAGATATGTCTATTTAAAGCTGTAGCATGCAGGGATAAAGTCACCACCTTGGATTGAAACGTGTGTCATTTGAGCCTCCTGTCAGCCTCAGTAAACTTTCCTGACAGGAATTATTTGCACATTTCAATGATGTTGTTTCAATCTGTTATGCAAGACGTCTAATTCTAGCTTAAACAAACAGACGAATGGAAACGAAAGTATTTCAGTTTTACATTTGTTTGCATCACTCGTGTGTGCACACAGGCCGAGAGCTTCAAGAACAAGGTGATGTTAGTAAAGGAGGCGCTGTCGAAGCTCAGTAAGCAGCAGTACTCTATAGAGGAGCTGACCAGGAAGCCGCTGCCAGAGGGGGTGGACCCTCTGCGTCTGGAGGATTACCTCTCTGACGAGGACTTCAAGGTAGGGAGGGCACTCGGCCACTCAAATAGGATCAGAAGACTTTATGTATTTGTTAAGTCATTCAAATGTATTTTCCTGCAATGAATTGTTTGCAGTGTGTGAGAGTTGCATACCATTCATTCATTCATTTAAATCAATAAAATTTGTGTAATGTTTGGTGTTTTGCAGACACTTCTTGAGATGAGTCGCGTTGAGTTCAATGCTCTGCCAAACTGGAAGCAAAAGAATCTGAAGAAAAGCAAGGGCCTGTTTTAAAACACTTGGGTTTGTACACAGACATGTGTTCTCAGCAGCTTTTCTTACATTTTGTTTTATACAGAGAAAAAAAAATGTCCTTGTAAAGGATAAACAAAAGCAAATGTACAATTTTGTTTAAATGTTGATCTATTTTTAATGGCAATGCCATTTTAATGTTTCCCTGTGTCATATTACACATATGTGAAATATTTTAGCCAACCATTATGTGCAATTGTTAATCTTTTTAATGGCAAGATGTTTTTCATGTATGGTATAAAAACAAAAAACAATTACCCTCACATTATAAATATGTAATATACTTTAAATGAATTGTTGATGAAATGTTTTTATGTTTACGCCAGACTGTCGACTTTTGTGTGGGAATGTGTTTGTATAAAAATTGCCTGTGGTTATTCATTGATTTATATACTTCATATCTAATGGGATTACATTGTTCAACAACAGTGTCTCCACTTAGCAGTTGAATAACAGAAGAGCAAAACCAATCAAAGGTCAGAGAGCAATCCCTATAATTTGGGGTCGTTTGAAAGAGACGTGGTAAAACAAGATTGTATTCTGGACGTCTGGCTTGTGTCCTGCTATAAATGTAACAGCAAGAATATCCCGTTTTTACCTTTTTGTATTTTTGCATTGTAACAAAGTGCACATCAGTGGGTGTGACAAAAACAACTCCCACATTTCTAGAGAAAACTGAAACATAAACTCTGACTTTGAAACCATCGCATTTTTCATTGAAACTGACCCACAATATTTTACTTCCTGGTTCTCATGAATAATGGCCCGTGTGCCAGTGATGGTAACTCCTCTGATCAAGTGGTTGCTTGGGACCAAATCCAATCTTTTTGCCTTGTTAAGATGGGTTTTTTTTGTGAATCTGTGTGTGTGAGTTAGAGAGTGAGTGTGTAAATGTGCAACTTTAAAAGTATTAAGTGTGTGTGGGTGTATAAGAGAGACAGTGAGAGAGTAACTGTGCTGTATAAACTGCCTTTATACTGTAGTTGTAGATGACACCACAAATGTAGACTGCAAAACATGTCCTTGTATTTGTATTTTATGTGTAAAATATACTGTTTATATGACGTCTGAATTAGGCAATTCCCTGCATGATGTTTTGCTTAACAATCACGTATTCATTTGTTGCAATATGCATTTTTTATTATTTTTATTTTGGTGATACCTAAGATCAGCATTATATGTGGAGGCCAGCTTTTATTTCATGGCACATAAAAAGTTAACATCGGTGGTTGGAAAGTGAGTTATTTAAGCTCACGATTCCCTTTTTAATAAAGTCATTTAAAAAAATGTTTGGTTGTGATCTTTTAAACACAAGCATGGACATCTTTAAAGCATCGTCAACGAGAGGATCTGTAGGGGGTTTCCACTGAAGACATTGGAAGCGTTATTAGTGACATCTGTGTCTAAATGTGTGCTGTGAAAAACACGCATTGGATCGATTTTACATGAACCCCCCACCCAGTGCTAGTAGTTGTGTCAGTGCAAAGTGATACTTGTTTGGAATGACTGTGTTATTAATGACTCTATGTGGACATGATGCCAGGACATCATCTACATTCTGTGAAGGTCACTGGTAACGTGTTCCTACAGTCATTTGAAGATAAAGAAAGTCTGGACATCAAAATCCTCTACAGTCTGTGAACTCCAACTCTAAACCTGTCCAGACTTGTCATACAGCACAGGTGGAACTAAACATTTACGATGGCTCCATTTAATTAAGAGGTCTCCGAAAAAGCTCTGCCAAGTGAGCCAGCGGGCACAAAACCAGAGCCCTGGAACTGGTCCATGTAAATTGAATACAGCCAGTATTCATGATATCTGAAGAGTCAAAATGTCCACCGTGAGACCGGTCTGCTGTTGTCGCTATAATTTTGTTTAATTAAATGCTTTCAAATCTATCATGTTAGAAATCCATTTAATTAAAATGTCTCAAGGAGCCATATATGACATGACTGGTGTTGCCTCATTAAGAGCTGCTGTGTCTAACACAACACACAACGTTCAGGAACCTTGTGATCGATGAGATATTATAAACCTGAAATGAATTATTTTTGCATCTTGAGAGCTTTAAACACGTTGACAATTTTTATCTTTGAAGTTGCATACTTACACACCCAGTATTGCCAAGCAACATTAGCATTTATTTGGAGTTGTGTTTGTCCACTTTATTCATTTAAGTCACTTTTACTTTCCTTATAGTTCTTTTTTTTGTTTCCACCAGCTCCTGAGGAAATATCTTGAACATTAACAGCGAGCTAGTGTAGTCGCCAGCTTTGTCTGTCATTTGTTGCTGAGCAGCAGGTAGTGAAAAGTTTTTTTCTTAATAACAGCTGTCTGCTGCAGCTGGGAACAACAAGGCCATCAAAGCGACATAGACCTTTAAAGTTGTGGGCTGGAAAAATAAAACCACGAGTTAAAAGATGCTGAAAGGTTTGTCATTAGGACTGACCCATTTCCCCTACAAACAGTCATGTGATCAGTTGTTAATCACAAAAAAAGAAAAGAAAAAGGTTCTCTTATCTGCTGTGCATCACAGCAGGTAAAAAAGAATGGTGAGTCACGTTCATATTTAACCACCAGGGGGTGCTGTCTGTCCAACTTTTACACTGTAAATCTGTTCAGCCTTTTGGGCCATACATAATCAATAAGTGATGAGTAGAAAATGAAACATTTAAAACAAAC